>APFE031757431.1:117855-129383 GCA_000404065.3 Pinus taeda
AGAGGATGGAAAACTTTGGAAAGAGGCCATGGTTGATGAAATGGCATCTTTGCACAAAAATGAGGCTTGGGATCTGGTGGAGTTTTCAGCTAGAAGGAAACCCATTGGTAGCAAATGGGTGTACAAGAAGAAGGCAAATTCAGAAGGAAAGGTGGAGAAATACAAAGCTCGATTGGTAGCAAAAGGTTATTCCCAGGTGCTGGGAATTGATTTTAGTGATATTTTTTCTCCTGTTTCCAAGGTAGCTTCTATTATATTACTTTGATCTGTTGCTACTACTTTTTATTTTGAGGTAGAATAGATGGATGTGATGAAAAAATTTCTCCACAAGGATCTGGAAGAGGACATCTACATGAAGCAACCTGAAGGCTTTGCGGTGAAGGGTAAGAAAGAATTGGTATGCAAGTTAAAGAAATCTTTGTATGGGCTAAAACAGTCGCCAAGGATGTGGTATTCGAAATTTGATACATTTATATGGGGACTTGGCTTCACCAGAAGCAAAGCAGATCACTTTGTGTATTTTAAATTAATTTGTGACTGTGTTATTTATCTAATCTTATATGTGGATGACATGTTGTTGGTTGGAAATGACAAAGAAATTATCCAGGATTTGAAGACCCAATTGTCCTCCAAATTTTGGGCATGGAAATTAAAAGAGATCGGGCAAACAGGAAGCTCTGGTTAAACTAGAGGAAGTATGTCGAGACAATATTGTAGAGGTTTAATATGCAGGATAGTAAACCGATGAAGGTTCTTATTCCTATACATGTAAAGTTATCTGCTGAACAATGTCCTAAGACACAACAAGATGAAAAAGACATGTCCCGTGTTCCATATGCAAGTGCAGTCGGTAGCTTGATGTATGCGATGGTTTGTACTAGACCCGACATTGCACATGCAGTGGGAGTATTGAGCAAGTTTATATCAAAACCAGGAAAGGAGAATTAGACAACATTGAAGCAGGTTTTCAGGTGTTTGCGTGGCACTAGTGATTATGGTTTGTGCTACCAAGGAAGACCAGGATTGGATAGAGTTTTGGATATTCCTAGGTTTGTTGATGCAGGCTGGGTTGGAGATATGGATCAGAGAAGATCTACAAGTGGGTATGTGTTTAACCTATTTGGAGGTGCAGTCAGTTGGATGCATAAGAAACAATCTGTAGTGGCACTATCAACTAGAGAGGCAAAATACATGGCATCCAATCATGCAAGCAAGGAAGCATTTTGGTTGTAGAGATTGTGTTCAAGAATGGGGTTAGTACAGAGAGCCATAAGGATAGATTGTGATAGCCAAAGTGAAATTTTCTTGGCAAAGAACCCTGCTTATCATTCAAAGACAAAGAAAATTGATGTTCAGTATCACTTTGTGAAGGATATGATAGAAGACAAAAAGGTGTTGCTGGTAAAGGTGGACACTTCGAAAAATACTGCAGATGCATTGAAAAAATCTGTAAGATCTGAGAAGTTCTCTTGGTGTAGAGAAAGAATGAGCATTGCAGGGTTGGATAAATGACTAAGCTCTCCTGTGGAAAGGAAACAACAAGTGGGAGAATGTTGGGTTATGTTATATTCTTTCCACGACTAGCCACCCTAGATCATTGGGGGGTTAGAGGGGGGGCGACAGTCCCCCTTGTCTAGGGGGTTTGAGGGGGGCAGACCTACCTATTGTTTTGTGCACGGTTTTGGGCGTGATGATTTTCGTTCCATGGTATTGGATGCTTCGACATGTATAAATATGTATTGTAACATTGAAAGGACCATAATGAAAAATAAATCTAGTAGTCCTAGTTTTGGGATCCAGGGGAAAATATCTATGTGTATGTGTTTTATGTGTTATTCTCTCACTATTGTTTATTTTATGTGTTTTAGAATTCATATGGAGGTAATTTCTGTATGGGGTTAAAATCTACACCTAATAGGGGAAAGGAGCCCAATCTGACCTCCTTGGCTCCATCCAGCCTAACCATTTACCAGACTTCTGTTACGAAGCTTCTAAAGCTGGAAGCTTCGGCTCCAAATTTAAAACGTTTTCCAAAAGAGGATCGATGCGACTAGGAAAAGGCTCAGTCACTCCAGTCGGCATGAGGGACAGTTCTAATCCCTGCACATCGGTGCGGGGAGGACACGGGTCATTAGGGTTCTTCATGATGGGAAATCATGTAGGGTTCACTGTAAAGTTCTGCCAAGATCAAGGAATGGGGAGCACAGGGGCAGTGACAAAATTCTATGTAACAGATGCCCCCTAAAGCGTGAAGGCCGAACTAGAGTGAGGGGTGAAATTCTTTATAACTCAGTACGTGGAACTAGAGTCTATCGTTGGAAAACCTGAAAGAAAGTACAGATACATATTCATTACTTAAAACTTTGTCAAACAATACATGAATCGTGGTATGGACACTGCCATCTAGAGAATGATCATGTAAATGGATCTGGGCATGGGCTCAACCATTTGATAAAGAGGATCATATCGAAACCAACATATGGTCGTAGCCATCTAATAAGGAGAATGATCATATCTAACAACTCATGGTATGGTTGCAGCCATCCATCTATAAGATACATGTATATCAGCACAACCATGTCACATCACCTTGCAACCTGGACTTTTGTAACTTGAGCCCAGGCTCTTGTGCTCCAACACAACCCGATCAAAGCATAGATTCTAACATGTGAATAGATGTGTTGACGTCGAACATGCTAGAAAATTGGTTGATTACCAATTAATGATGTAAATTGTTAACAAGTGCGAGAGAAACCACCAATAATGATAGTGGTTGTCAAGGTACTATTAGCACAATTCACGGAATTTGAATGAAGGAACTAAAGTCAAACACCCATGAAATCACCCAATCGAAATCCAATGATTTGAACTTGTCGCCGAGTGCGAAGAACTTGCTGTTAGGGCATGCAAGCTCCAAGGTACTGAAGAGGAGTCTCTCGATCAACTTCCTAGATAATGAGTTGAAGTCGACAGGAAGTGACCATGTTGAAGGAGGGACATGATGCATCCCACATCATCGACACAAGATAAAGAGATGCAAATGATTTTGGATGATACAGAGAATCAGAGGTAAGTGTAACTGCAGAGGGACTAACTCTTAAACATATTGGTGACACGATTCCGGAGCTTGGCAACTTTTGGATCCATGGGATTGGTCGTTAAGATGATGTGGCAAAGATCAAATGGAAGTCAAAAATGAACGGCCCAACCCAGGAAGGTCAATAATGAAAGGAGGATATCCCAACCTGATAGGAATCAGAAAGTGTCATGTTCAAGAGTGAGCTACCAACAAGACTGATAAAATTTCCCATTTTCCCCCACCATTTCTGGCAGGTACCCCAATTATATTTTAATCACAAGCTTGAAGGGGATAACATATGCTTGCATTGTAAGTTCATCCTTCGGAAGAATCTGACCTAGTAAGTTTAATGAGCCCTAGGAAGGAGAAGCCCATGTTCATCGTGGTCACGAATCCGATGTCGTTTAATATTTTAACGAGTCTGACAAAGGGGTAATTCGGTATCTTTTTCACGTTTAGAGAGTTTGAAAAAGACATGGAAAATAAAACTCCACATGGTCCCTTTTCGTACATTTGTGTCTCTTGAGCTTGAAATGGTAGAAAATGATACTCAAGAGAACCACTTGATCATTTCAGTCAAGGAGTACATTTTTCGTAAAAAGTGCATCCCAGCCTAAAAAAGGGGTAAATGTATACTGGGTATGCGATGTTTCACATCCTTTAATGAGTTCAAAATGACAAGAGCTCGACAATATTTTCATGCTTAAAGGTTCAGAAAAGAGCTTGAAAGCAGACCCCCCATTTTATTCTCTTTTACAAGTCAAAAGGTAAAAATACTCGACAATATTTTCATTTGAGTTTTACGAGTCGAGAAAAGAGTTGAAATGTGACTTAGTACCATCATCGAAAATCTGTGACATGTCGTTGCACAAAAAGGTAAATGCATTATCCAATTCCCGAGGCAAAATAGGTCAAAAATATGTAAAAACCCTAATATTTCATGAAAAAATGAATAAAATGAGTGAAAAGTAATTATTTTTTACCATTTACCATTTTACCCTTGTTTGAAGAGCTTTTAACCCACTTGTACCCTAATTTTTTCTGGAGTAGATTGTGGGAGATCTGGGAGGTCATTCGCCGAGCTATCAGTGGCAGATAAGAGCCAAGTCCTTAAGCACCATTTTCATACTTCTTTGTCCTGTTTTAATCCATTTTTTGGATTTTGAGGGAGGTTTTGGCAGAAAGTTTTTGCCCTCGATCGTCGCAATTTCCGGGCATGGAATCGTGTCGTCCGGGGGTTGCTAAAACTACCAACCGTGTTGACAGCACTACTATTTCTAAAACAGGTGCGTTGGTGCCATGAACAAATAAAAGTTGATGTTTTCTCTTTAATTCATCGTCTAAATCCAAATTTCTTTGTCAAAAAATGATCACTCACTTGATTGAATGGTTGTTGCAGGAAGAAAAGTGTTGAAAATGGTGGATTGGAAAGAAAGAGAGCATGAGGATATTGATACCCAAGCCATCACTGATCCAAATTGCTTGGAGGCTTTAAGGAACTGTGGGATCCTCAAGTTCTTTCTCACACTAGGGATACAGGCTCAACCTATGCTGCTATGGTACCTGATTAGTCTCTGGGACATAAATCGAGAATTTTTTATCATTGGTGACCAAGAGCTGGAGTTGGAGATATTAGATATTTATTTCATCACAGGATTTTCCTGGAGAGGGGAACCAATCAGCCTATATGGGTCGAGGTTGATTGGGGCAAGTTTTTCCATGTTACTTGTCGAACATTTCCGAGAAGCTCTCAAATCCAAGAGTGACAAGATCGAGATCGCAAACGTTCGGGGTCTTGTGTTGAGAGTGTTACTGTTGACCATCAACAGAGTGGTTGGGTCCCAAATGCCACATGAGACTAACAAATCAAAGTTCCTGTGTGCTATCGAGTGCACAATGCCTACTATTTTTAACTTGGCGGAATCTATGAAAGTCAACATGAAGCACCAGCTATGAAAAGCTAAGGCGGGAAACCTGAAGCAATTTGGGTTTGGGTCTGTGCTAGTGACCTTATTCTTAAAGCGGGTTCAACTTTTCCAATACCAGCTGACCGAGGTGGATCCGCTGATGCCATGAGACCCACAGATGGTCCGTTAGAGTGAGTTGATGCCCAGGGTTACGAGGGGCCAACAGATGTCCTACAAGCCTGCCTTCTTCTCATGGATATGAGGGGAAATGATCGTAGTGGAGGATTGGCCTTACAGCAGTACTAACTTCCACAGAGATCCGAATATGTCGCTCCCAGAAGGAGAGGATTTTTATGATGGAGGTAAAAACAAACAATTTTTTAGTTTTTAATGTTTTTACTATTTTTGAAATATATGTGTTCATGACACTTCAATTTTATGAAGGACTAGAACACCCTACCAGGATGTCCTCGATTTCCAGGTGCATTGCTTGGCAATTTGATGTTTCTCCTTATTAGGAGGGGAGTGACAACAAGGAGGATATTGCGCGGTATCTCGAGGGTTTGACCCATGGGATCCTAGAGTACGCTTTGATGGGTGATGTCCCACTCCAATACTAGAGGCATACAGCGGGGGTGTTAGATCGGATCCATCGGCTTCTGGCTCGCGTAGTCCGAGAAGTTACATGCTATCATGAGCATCATGGTGTTTAGTGCACAGGTATAAAATTCCATATTTTTTAGGCCTACGAGCCACGGATGTATAAGGCCTGCGAGCCCCCGATATATTTTGGACACACATATTATTTTTTGGGGTTTTTTGATGTATCAAACACTATATATCTATATATATTCTATTAATAATTATATTTTATATAATATATAATATATTATATATATATTTATATAGTTGTATTTTACTTGCTTACTATGATACAAATGATTTGTTCTTACTTTTCACATGTTTCATAAATGTCTATCCAACACATAATTAGCTAATGCATCTGTCAATGTATTCATATGTCTAGGAATATGATGATATGTAATATAATCAAAATTTCTCTCCAGTAGACGCATACATAGATACATTCTCAATATCTAAGGATTTATGATGGAATATTGCCCGTTGAGTTGAAAGACAACAAGCTGTGAATCTTGGTTGACAACCAATTCCTGAATGTCAAGAGCGATGGCTTCTTACAATAATTCGATAACTGCGCTATACTCAACGATGTTATTAGTTTTTTGACCCAGACAAATCCCTTGAAGATCAATAAACTCACCATGAGGGTCATAAATGGCCCATGCTGCGGATGACAGGTTCTTGGTACTTTGGAAAGCACCATCAACGAAACTGATGTGAGGAGACACCGACATCTACAAAGCACACAAAAACATAATAAGCAAGAAAGCTGCTTGCAAAACAATACACCAAACTACACTGCACAAAAATGAATGACACACTTATTGTACAAAAGTAACCATGCAAGATGACCTAAGCATAGTACCTTTTTAGAGAGTCCATGCTTGGACTCGAGTAATCAATCAACACAGATGAACACTGGAGTTTTATTGTTGACATGATGAGTAAGCATTGACTCAGCCAAATAATATAGTAGAACTCAGATAAGGCTTTGCTCCCATGCCCCCTAGGCAAGGGAGGGTTACAAGTCAGATGACAACCCCAATGCAATAATGAGCAATCAGTAAAAGCATGGGGAGGGAGAAAAAACCTAAAGCCATGAGGGGATAAAGGTGCCCTTAGTTGAAATATCTTAACAATGGCAAACGAAATTGACATGTCAATAGGCAGCAAAGAAGAGAACCTCTCAAGACACATAGACATGATCGTCGGGCTAGAACTACGCCACGAGGATTGAGAAGAAACATCGAGAGATGAACTCGAGACAGGATGATCAGAGGATACAGAACTTGAGGCCGAAACAATGTCCACATAATTAATTTCAGTGAGACTAAGTGGCATAACCTTGCCCAGGTACCAACAAGATCTGGTGAAGGTATGACCCAAGGATCGGATTTGACCGAGATCATGTTGACAAATGCAACATGAGGAGGTGGGTGCGGAAAAATTTCCATCAAAGAAGAATATTTATAAAGTCCTGCCCCCACACTCCCATAAGGAGCACTGGTGTGCTTGGCATATAGAACATTTCCATCATAAGAGGAAGAGGCAAAGAAGGACAGTTGGTCAGCTGTGACTATCTTACCTTGATGGGGAAAATGAATCATGCGGAACAAGGAGGAGGCTACAACATGCATGGTGTGGGTCCTACTCTGTCCGAGTAGAATATTATAATTGAGAGTAGCGTCAACAATCTCTACCTCGACATGTACTATCTTGCCTTTCAAAGTAATGGCAAGTTTGGGTAAGACACTGAATGGTCACGAATTGCGCTCGTCGAAAGATTCCAAAGTGTTAGGGGATTGGTTCAGAGCAGGAGAACCAATTTCCTTCCAACAAGCGACTCACATGATGTAGGTAGAGGCACCTTCATTGATGATGGTCCTATCAATGGTTTTCTCATTAATGATTACCTAAATGAGAAAGGAAATCTGATGAGGAAAATGTGGAACGGGGTTCTCTATTTCAAAACATATCAGATTAGAATCAGTAGGATTAATACCCCCAATAGCTGATAGTAATGACTTCTGCTGGGACAGACAAATTTGAAGTAACTTGAGAGCAGACATAGATGACGATGCCTGAGCCAAATCCTCAACAATATTATAATGTTGAGTGGCTCGAGTGTTGGGATTATACGAGGACTTCCTTAGCACACCTCGATAAGGTGGATGAATAGCAAAATCAGGGTTAGGTCGCTCTATATGGAGAGGACTAGAACTTAGCGGGTTAAAAGAAGAAGGGGTGGCCTCTTTCTCTTTCCCAGCTGTCAGAGCAAGAGTTTGATAATATTTTGATCTAGTAGCCCATTAATTGGCATACTCATCATGAGCACTTCTGAGCCTGAGGAAGTAGAAGATTGAGGTTGGTCTACCATTTGAGTTTGCTGAGACAGAAATGGCTCTTTCAAGACAGTGGGGGTTCCTTTGAGCAAGTGACTAAGTTTTTATCATCAAGGACAAGCCTTAGTATAGTGATCCTCCTCACAAATGAGACACATATACTTAGGCTTCTATTGTGAAGCATCACTAGTAGATGACTTGGGAGGACCCTGTTTTGAGTTATCAGCTTTATCCTTGCCTTTGCCTTTCTTCTTACCTTTCGAGGATTTATCCACTATGGTAGATTGGATAGTGTGGACCTCCAAGTTTTTACCAGGGCCAGGTGAATTTTGGGAGGGACTATTGGAAGTAGTGTTTGAGACCAACTTCTATTTGGAAGAAGATTTTACAGGGGCCTGAGACATTAAACCAATTACTTCGTCGACAGGAGGTGTAGCCTATGAATTCGATGTCATTGGATTGGATGATGGCCTTAGAGCATTAGGTAATAACTCATATAAAGTGCCAGACTGAGAGTAAACAAGATCCAGTTACTAGGCACGAGCAATGGCTTGCTCCTCTGTAACACACCTAGTTGTAGCTATGTCATGAGCAATTAGAGTGACGAATGACTTGGTAAACCATTCGGTCAGTAACTGATCAACAATATTGAACTTGATCAGGTGACGCCTACATCTCCATTCATGGATGTGATCAGAGATGTGTGTCACAGTATTTTGCTTGAGCGATGTACACAAATAGGTGGTAGTTTCATAGCAAACTAACAACTGAAAATGCATGAGGAAATCCATGGCTAAAGAGTTGAAGTCATGATAAGTGCTTCGAGGGATCTCGATGTACCACTTGGCTACAATGCCTGTAATAGTTCGTTGGAAAAGACAGAGACAAATAGAATCATAAATGTAAGAATTCAAAGAGCACCAGAGGCGATATATCATCACATGGGCTTGGGGATCTTCTTTTTCTTTTCCATTGAACTTCGGACAATCACTCAAAATCTTGGATGGAGCCAAAGGCCACTATGGTGAATGAAGAATTGGATCATTCGTAAGCCGAGACACATTTGGAAACTCTAGTGTAGCCAAGAATGACAATTAAGTATTGAAAGGAATTGGAGGCTGATAAGCAGGTCTAACCGGAGGAGACCATCCCCGTTGGTAAGAATTTTGGCCCCATATTGGAGGGTTCTGTCCATACGACATTTGATTTTTCCCCCACTGTAGGTTACCTTGCCCGTAGGGAGGATTTTGACCTTGAAAGCCTTGAAACTGTCTAGCCATAGGTTGTTGATAAGAAACATATAGGTTAAAAGGTTGTTGAGCCTGTTGACCTTGGACATATGGATACTACACTTGTTGTCCTTGGACATACGGTTTTTGAACCTACTGCCCATGAACAAGAGGATTTTGGCCCTACTGCCCTTGGACATAAGGATTCTGCATTTGCTGCCCTTGGACATAGGGATTTTGGACCTGCAGCCCTTGGACAAAAGGATTTTGAACCCGTTGCCCTTAGACATTAGGATTTTGGGCCTGCTGCTGTAGGACTTGACCTTGACCTTGTCCTTGTAAGGGTTGACCTTGTTGATAGGTATATGAGGGTTGTTGCTACCTGGGTTGGCCCTGCTACTGTAAGGGCTGACCTTGCAGTTGCAAAGGTTGCCCCTGTGTCTGCAGAGGTTGTCCTTGCAAAGCCATCGGCTGGGAAGTTTGCATGGTTTGCTGCAACTGCTACGAGGGGTGCCCCTATGGTTGTTGTAGTTGTCCTTGCTACAACATCATCTGCCCCTGCTGTTGCACGGATGACCCTTGCTACAACAAAGGTTGCCCTTGTTGCTGCAGAGGTTGTCCTTGCTGCTGCAAGGGTACTTGAACTGTTCCTAGATCGACACCTTGAAAATTTCCAAACTGTATCTAGCCATAGCCACTGGGAAAGGAGGATTGTTGGGTTATGTTATATTCTTTCCATGTCTCGCCCACATAGTTAACCGGGGGGTTAGAAGGGGGCCGGAGCCCCCCCTTCGTTGTGCCGATTGCATAGCGGGGGGAGTCATAGGGGGTTTGAGGGGTGCAAGTAACCCCACTCTATGGGGTATGGGGCAGCGCCTCAGAAATTTTTGTTTTTGGAGTCTATATTAGGTTGGGTGGACCTACTTATGGTTTTGTGCATGATTTTTCACACATGGTTTTGGATGCGATGGTTTTCGGTCCATGGTTTTAGACGCGATGGTTTTTGGTCCATGGTATTGGATGCTTCAGCATGTATAAATATGTATTGTAACATTGAAAGGCAACATAATGAAAAATCAGCTGGTAGTCCCGGTTTGGGATCCAGGTGGAAATCTCTTTGTATATGTGTTTCATGTTGGTTATGCCTCACATTGTTTATTTTATTGTTTAGAATTCATATGCAGGTAATTTTTGTACGGGGGTTAAAACCTACATTTGGTATCAGAGTTGTTTTGGCTTCAAGGGGATGCCTTTTTTGCTGAGGGGTTTCGCTCGGGCCTGTGGTAGACCCTGTTCAGTGGGAGATATGCGGGATCGATTTTGATGGTGGAAGAAGATGGCGAGCAGTGGAAAGATAGAGATCAAGAAATTTAATGGTCAAAGTTTTGAGTTATGGAAACTCAAGATGGGGGATCTGTTGGTGGATAAATATCAATGGATCATAGTAGATCCAGGTACTAAACCAATGGGAGTGTCCGACGAAGAATTGAAGAAGTTGGATCAGAAGGCAAATAGCACAATACGATTGTGTGTCTCAGATTCAGTATTGCTTAATGTATTAGGGGAAGCTATGATGAATGCTTTGTGGGAAACATTAGGGACTTTGTACCAATCTAAGTCTCTGGGGATTAAACTGTTCCTACGAAAAAATTTATATAACCCAAGGATGAAAGATGGAGACTCAATGACAGAAAATCTGAACAGATTTAATATTGTGGTAATTCAGTTATTATCTGTTGATATTAGAATTTCAGATGAATATAAGTGAATTAGTTTGTTGTTTTCTCTACTAGATTCATGGGATAGTTTGGTTATTGCAATAGGTAGCAATGCAACTGCCTTGCAGTTTGATGAAATAGTCCCATCCTTGCTGATGGAGGAGACGAGACAGAAAAATATGGAGAGCCAGAATGGTGATGCCTTGTCTATACAAGGATGGTCCTAGAACAGAAAGAAAAATAAGTCATCGAGTGGGAGATCTAAATCTAAAGGTAGATCAAAATCTCTAGGAAAACCTGTAAAGGTGGTGTGCTGGAAATGTGGAAAGGAAGGGCACTACAAAAGGGACTATAAATCTAAAGCTCCTGAAAAAGGAAAGGGATTTGATGATGCTCCTTCTGCAGAGGCGAAAACCACCTCAGATGAAGGTGGGGATGTGTACTTGGCTTCTTCAAGTACACATGTAGATCATGAGGCATGGTTGATTGACTCAGGTGCATCCTTTCACTTCACTCCCCATAGAGAGTGGTTCTGTGAGTCTGAGAAATATGATGGTGGTGATGTCTTCTTGGGGGATGATAGGAAGGCTAGAATCATTGGTCGTGGAAAA
>APFE031757431.1:130107-140991 GCA_000404065.3 Pinus taeda
TTCACATCTGAAGGTATTTGGATGTGATGCATATGTACATGTTCCAAAGGAGAAAAGAACCAAGTTGGATAGTAAATTTGAAAAGTGCATCTTTATTGGGTATAAAGATGGTTTAAAGGGTTATACGTTTTGTAACCCAGTAACAAGGAAGGTTGTGTACAACCAAGACGCAGTGTTCAGAGAGGTGAAAGATGTTATTAAACATGAATTCCAACCAAAGGAACCTGAGAATATAGAGTTTGAGCTAAAAGAGGAAAAATTAGACTCTACAACAGAGGAGGAATCAGAAGATGAAGAGCCACAAACTCTGGGTGTGAGAAGATCAGTTCGATAAGGAAGGCAACCAAAAAGGTATATTCCATCTACTTTCTATTCAAATTTTTCTTTATCTATTACTGATGATAATCCCAAAACTGTGAAGGAAGTAGTAGATTCAGAGGATGGAAAACTCTGGAAAGAGGCCATGGTTGATGAAATGGAATCTTTGCACAAAAAAGAGGCTTGGGATCTGGTGGAGTTGCTGGCTGGAGGGAAGCCCATTAGTAGCAAATGGGTGTTCAAGAAGAAAACAAATGTGGAAGGAAAGGTGGAGAAATACAAAGCTCGATTGGTAGCAAAAGGTTATTCCCAGGTGCAGGGAATTGATTTTGGTGATATTTTTTCTCTTGTTGCCAAGGTAACTTCTATTATATTACTTTTATCTATTGTTGTTGCTTTTGATTTTGAGGTAGAACAGATGGATGTGAAGACAACATTTCTTCATGGGGATCTGGAAGAGGAGTTCTACATGAAGCAACCTGAAGGTTTTGCTGTGAAGGGTAAGAAAGAAATGGTATACAAGTTAAAGAAGTCTCTGTATGAGTTAAAACAGTCACCAAGGATGTGGTATCAGAAATTTGATACATTTATACAGGGACTTGGCTTCACTAGAAGCAAAGCATATAACTGTGTGTACTTTAAATTAATTGGTGACCGTGTTATTTATCTCATCTTGTATGTGGATGATATGTTTCTGGTTAGAAATGACAGAAATTATCCACGATTTGAAGGCACATTTCTCCTCCAAATTAGACATGAAAGATGTTGGTGCGGAAAACTATATTTTGGGCATGGAAATTAAAAGAGAAAGAGGAAACTCTGTTTAAACCAGAGAAAGCATGTCGAGACAATATTGCAGAGGTTTAATATGCAGGATAGTAAATTGGTGAAGGTTCCTATTTCTGTCAGTGTAAAGTTATCTGCTGAACAGTGTCCCAAGACGTAAGAAGAGGAAGAGGACATGTCACGTGTTCCATATGCAAGTGCAGTGGCTAACCTGATGTATGCGATGGTCTATACTAGACCTGACATTGCACATGCAGTGGGAGTATTGAGCAGGTTCATGTCAAAACTAGGGAAGGACCACTGAACAACAGTGAAGCGGGTTTTTAGGTATTTGCGTGGCCTTAGTGATTATGGTTTGTGCTACCAAGGAAGACCAGGGTTGGAAAGAGTGTTGGATATTTGTGGCTTTGTTGATGGAGACTGGGCTAGAGATCTGGATCAGAGAAGATCTACAAGTGGGTATGTGTTTAACTTATTTGGAGGTGCAGTCAATTGGATGAGTAAGAAACAATCTGTAGTGGCACTATCAACTACAAAGGCAGAATACATGGCAGCTGTGCATGCAAGCAAAGAAGCAGTTTGGTTGTAGAGATTGTGTTCAAGTATGGGGTTAGTACAAGGAGCTATAAGGATAGACTGTGATGGCCAAAGTGCAATTTTCTTGGCAAAGGACCCTGCATATCATTCAAAGACAAAGCACATTGATGTTCAGTATCACTTTGTGAGGGATACGATAGAAGACAAAAATGTGTTGTTGGTAAAGGTGGACACTTTGAAGAATACTGCAAATGAATTGACAAAATTTTTGAGCTCTGAGAAGTTCTCTTGGTGTAGAGAAACAATGGGAATTGTAGGGCTGGATAAATGACTAAGCTCTCTTGTGGGCCCCTTTGGCAAGAAAACAAAAAGTGGGAGAATGTTGGGTTGTGTTATATTCTTTCCACATCTAGTCCACATAGTTAATCGGGAGGTTAGAAGGGGGGTGGGCCCCCCCCTTCATTGCGTCGATTGCGTAGCAAGGCGAGTCACAGGGGGTTTGAGGGGTATATGTAACCCCACTCTATGGGGTCCAAAATTTTGTTTTTGGACCCTATATTAGGTTGGGCAGACCTACCTATGGTTTTGTGCATGATTTTTTGCACATGGTTTTGGCCGCGATTGTTTTTGGTCCATGGTTTTGGATGTGATGATTTTCGGTCCATGTTATTGGATGCTTCGACATGTATAAATATATATTGTAAAATTGAAAGGAACATAATGAAAAATCAAGTTGGTAGTCCTGGTTTGGGATCCAGGGGAAAATCTCTGTGTCTATGTGTTTTATGTGTTATGCTCTCGCATTGTTTATTTTCTGTGTTTTAGAATTCTTATGTAGGTAATTTCTATACGGGGCTAAAATCTTCAAGGACGGACCAGGTTGAACATATTGTCCAAGTTGCAGGATGTAGGGAGGATTGACCATTCCTTTGGAACCATATGGAACATAATGAGTTTGGTACTGAACCTAAGTCTCATAAGGGTGCTGATACTGGAAATTTCCTGACCTAGACAGACCAATGGGATTTTGGACCTGTTGGTACTAGACATTACTTGATATAGTAGGACCAGTAGGGTTTTGAAGAGCACCAGAAGAAGTTTGGTTCATCCCAACCATGTGAGGTTGTGAGCTAATCACATTGGTTGTACCTGACACCATAAAACCATTCAAATTGTGCCCCCTAGGTGGTGGCACAACTTGTCCGCTTACTGGATGGGTCGAATAACTAACAACAACATGATTCGAGATTATCGGTTGAACCGAACAGGTGACTTGGATGGACGAGACAAGAGGGTTCTTAACAGTGGGTTGCACCGGGACTGAGGTAACTGCAAAAATCACCTTTTTGTTGGGAGGTCAAATTTTGAATGAATGGACCTGTGGTAGGCATAGTTCTAGACACCCATATATGGTTATGATAAAGTGACAAGGCACTAGGTGTACCTGAGACCAATTGTGCTAAAGTCACATAGTTAGGGGGTAAATCCCTAAAAATACTGATAGAAATGCTTCGTGTGTAAGGGAAATCTAGGAGGAAATTAGTGTTCTTTCTCTTTGACAGTGTGTGGAGTGGAAACCTCTGAGTGATCCGGAGAGGAGACTAGAGCGTCGCCTTCAGGCTCCATGGGTGGAAACAAGCAATGACAAACGACTGAAGATGTTCGAGGGGATAAATCCAAAGGAATACCTGGATGATTGTATGGACTGTAAGGACACTGCGGTGATATCTCAATAGGGTCGAACAAAGGATTCAGAGGATATACAACCAGTCCAAGCTAACTTTCAGTAGTCAGTGAACTCTCAGGAGTCTAGACAGGATTGTTCGGGGATTACAGGCCAATATCAGGTAGTGACCCGGTATTTGAAGGAGGTGGAGGAAAAGATGACAAAGGTTGAATGCTCAGAACAATTCTGAGTTCAACACCTTGGTCCTCAAGTGACTACGATAATTCAGGAAATGGCTCCTTTGACAATCTTTCAGATGGAGGAGAGGAAGAGGAACTAGGCAAACCGAATGGCTCAACCACAATGCCTGTGTCTTAAGTATTAGGAAAAGAGAGTAAATTTCAAGGCTTTAAAATGTACTTTAAGGAATACTCACAATTTGGTCTTGAAGAGACTAACAGGATGTTATAAGATCATGGGCAACAATTTTTAAAGACGCATAAATAAACTGGTGCTCTTTCATGTTTTAAGAGTCGAGAAAGAAGCAAAGATGACTCTATCACTTTCGACTGGAAACAAGCTCGAAAGGACAAAAACTTGGATGATATTTTAAGTTTAATGATTCAAAAAGATCAAATGACTACTCTAGATGATCTAGGTAAAAAGGATTACCAGGTAACGTGAACTGTAGAATACCTCCCCGTGAACCGAGAAGTACGGGGAGGAAATCTCCCCGAATGTTGTGTTAAGTGTATCACGTTTACAAGGTAGCAAACTCGACTTCCTATGGATAAAGGATTGCAGCCTAGTGGGGTCTCGCTTTATATACTCAACGGTATGGGGAGCACAAGTTCGTTCTATCACTGTCTAGTGCCAAAGCTAACGACAACTGCTAGGTTTAAAGACGTCGGAACACGTCTCTAGCCTAGACCTTCTAGATGTGATCATTAGGTTTCAAATGTGCCTTAGGTTAATTGAGTTCATCTTAAAATTTATCTTGAATTATGTCTCAGTTTTCAGGCCTTAGAGATGTGAATCGAAAAGTCCTTTATGTAGCTAAATGAGACAAGTCTCTTTCAATTCGATGAATCATATACACTAGAGAGGGTAGGAAACACAATCAAATGCAAACAACCAAGCAATTGAAAGCAAAATTGATCTTTTCACTATTTTACAATTTGAAAATAAACTAATGAAAAAACTCTTTCCAATTCCTAGTTTGCTAACAAGTGCACTCCAAACAGTCCCTTCAAGAGTGAAGAGAATTATTTTTTCTTTTCAAATGCAAATGAAACCCTAGTCTTCACTGATGCTAACTAACGTAACATATTGATGCAAAAAACTAGAATTATGTGCTTTTCATGAAGTGACAAAATGAATCTTTCATCAAATACTTCAATGAAAATTTTTTCGAGACAATCAATCCTCAAGCAAATGAAAAGGCAGAAAAGAGAATCTCTTTCAAACTAATGAAGCAATGACTCTATCAAAAACAAGACAGGCAATGTGACCTATGCCGAAAAGAGATGTTTAAACAAGCAAACAAAACTTTTCAAACTTGTGTGATGGAGACCAAATCAGTAAGAGGACTATAAATGAAATTCAAGGAGTAAATTCACCAACAGCTTCACTCACTGAGTTCACAATGAACTGAATGGATGATAACCTAGATTCCCTAGGGCTACAAACCATCCACAGACTCAAGAAATCAAGTAAAAATAAGGCAAGTCAACAAGCAAATAAACCAAGTCAAAATGTAGCTTTCCAGTAAGGTAGAAAACAATTTAAACAAGATACAAGGAAGAAATCAAGAGAGCAAGACACATTGGTTGAGATCTAGGGTAAACCCTAATCTTCACCTACAGGAATCGGCGCGATTTCCTAACTGAAAAAAAGCTCTAGCAGTGGGTCGGCACACTTGTTCTTGACTATATCACGTCGTTTAGTGCGACTGTCAGCGAAGTAAGCATGCTGGCCGAGGATACAAGGAAAAAATAAAAATTTTCAAAGGCTGAGACCAGACTTGCTACTGTAAATTTCAAAACCAGAGAAGTAAACAAGGCAAAGCAGATAGAATTAAAGGGAGAGGGTGATACTAGAAAAGTTCACACAAAACCATGAAATTACAAACAAGAAAAAAGAAGGATTGGATCCCCAGTGGAGTCACCAATTTGTGGTGTAGGTAAAATTCTAAGTGCGGACACAAATAATTCCTCTAGCCTCAGAGCGGGTCTAGCCACAAAAAAGACATTCTATGGAAGATTTCCTTAGGTTAGAACCAATTAATAGGGCCTACCTCTTAGTACACTATCCATTTGATGACGATCCTATTTCCTTGCTCCAACTATTTTCCGTTTCTTCTTGCGAAGGCCTGAAACAAGTAGACAACAACAGACAACAACCGTGATAATATACAAATTGTATTCAACCTACTTAACAAGTTAAGAAACAGTAAGCCATAAACATGTGAAATGACATCTTATGTAGGAAATCAATCGATAGTTTCATCTTTATTAAATCAAGAAGAGATTACAACCAACATCTTGACGTTGTTGTTCTCCTCTGACAAATCTTGGTTCCCACACACTTCTACTAGAATTCCATGGGTGGCCCCAATAGTGATAGTCTCAAGGCTCTTCCCTTTAGGCTTCACACCAAACCAACTCACAATTCGCCCTTAAACAAAAACTAAAGAGCTACAAAGTATGGATAAGTTGCTGATTACTCCAAACAAAACTTAATTAGCACTAGCACACACACACTAGCTTGTGCTTGGGAAAAGTGGAGGTTTATATAGCTTGAATGGATGGGAGATGGTTCCTCTTCTCATGGGAGAAGGTCTTATCTCCTGAGTTAGTTCCATCCTAATAGGGGAAAGGAGCCCAATCTGACTTCCTTGGCTCCATCCAGCCTAACCATTTACTAGACTTCTGTTACGAAGCTTCTAGAGCTAGAAGCTTCAGCTCCAAATTTAAAAAAAAAAATCCCAAAGAGGATTGGCACGACTGGGAAAAGGCTTAGTCACTTCAGTCAGTGCGAGGGACAGTTGTAGTCCCTGCATATCAGCACGGGGAGGACATGGGTCATTAGCGCCATTCTTGTAAACTGGGAAAAACAAAAGAGTTTGGGAAAATGATGCAAAGGGGAATTGTTCTGCTCATGAAGAGGGACACAATGGGAGTTTCTTCATGATGGGAAAGCATGTAGGGTTCACTGTAAAGGTCCTCCAAGATCAAGAAATGAGGAGTATAGGGACAAAGAAAAAATTCTATGTAACAGTTGAATCTAGATCAAATCTAGCATATGAATAGAGTTGAGATACCCAGTAGTTCTGAGTAATTATTGAGTTGAGCACTTGCGTTCATCTACATATTGTAGGAGGATCACTGTGAGTATGGTTGATTACACTAGTGTATGGAGTGAGTGAGAGCTTGGATAAGACCCTGCAACTTTTGAGAGCTTTATTATGCATAATTTCTGACGATGTTTGCAGTTGTAGCTGCAATGAGCTGAAGTATGATTCAACCATGATATTGGAGTAGTGTGTGAGTAAATGATGTGTGGATTGGACTAGATTTGAGGACATTGTTTTCCAGCTGGTGTGGAGATTTTTGTATGGATTTTTTATTGCGACTTGTGCTACTAATTTGCTATTCGATATTGATTTGACACTATGTTGTTGTAGTGCCCATGTTGAGCAAGCTTTAGGATTCCATTTTGAAAAGAGAGGAAAGGTGGCTCACATGGAGGAAGTGAAGGAATAGAGGCTTTAAGTATACAATGACTTGGTGGATTCAGTAGAAGGAAGAGTTTTCTATGTCCAATAGTGGTTGGATAGTTCGATAGAAACTGATCAACGCTCATTGGTCATGATAGTACCAGTAGATCGAAGTTTGTAGAGTCAAATGTTTAGTTCAGGAGTAACCAGGCGAGGATCATTGATCGTGGTGGCATTCAATGTATGGTAGTCTATAGATACATGAGAGAAAAAAATTCCTATCTGATATTGTTAGTATACTATGAAAGAAGTTGAGTCTTCCATCTCATAGGAGTGAGATTATCCATGTATAATTTGTTTAGAAGATAATGAAATATTGAGTAGCACAACAACAGTAGGGTGGTTTTTTTTCTCAGGATGGGTTTTGTGCCAGAAACAATTGTGTCCATTGTGTGATTTCTTTCATGGTTTTTGATTTATGTTTGATGCAGTAATCTCTAATTATGTGTCTGTTAAAGATTAAATAATTGGAGAAAAAATTATAGGCTATCACACTACTTATTCACCCCCTAGTAGTGATCTAGTTTTCAATAATTGGTATCAGAGCTAGGCTCTCGGGAGTAGCTTGATCGCGGGGGAGTGGATCTTGGAGTTTTTGGCTGAATGTTTGCAAATTTTTTGAAATGGATCAGCAAGGAATTCGAATACTTCACCAAGGTAAATTTTCAACTTGGAGAGTGAATTTGGATTCATATTTGTATCTATTGATGAAGATATTTTGCTATCAATTAAGTATGGAATTAAAGATGAATATAATGATTTAGCTAAAAAAAATTATTTTGAATAGTATTTCAAAATATGATAGCATGAATGTGAAGCATTATGAGACTGCCAAATAAATGTTGGATAAGTTATAAAACTTGTATCTTGGAGGAAAATTTCATTTTTCAGAAATCAAGAAAAATGCAAAGCATTCTACTTTTATTGCAGTAAAAAATCAATCCTCCTCACAAGAAGATGAAGGAACTAGTGATTGTAATGAGAGATCGAGCTTCAATCTTGAAGAAAAACATGAAAACATCAGTTGCAAAAATGATGCAAAGTCCAAGGTGAAGGCACTAGAAGTTGAGATTCAAAGACTCATGGCAGAAAACGAAGATCAACGAACACTGATGTAAAAATTTGATGAAAAGGAGTGTGCATATCAAGATGAAATATCAAAACTAAAATTTCAGCTGGAAGGAGGAATGAAGATTGAGATTGGAATGAGGAAGCAGTTTAATGATTTGTAGGATGAATTCCAAAGTTTGAAGGTAGAATTGGAGAGGCTCAAAACTAGTGCTCAAGCATCTACAAAAAAATTAGTAATTTTGGAGCACCTAGTTGCAACAAAAATAATGAGATCCATGAGCCATGCAAGAAGAAGCACAACAAACGAAGAAGATCAAAGAAGAAGAATAGAATTGGAAAGTGTTATAATTGTGGTGTTCATGGACACATAGTATAAAGTTGCATAAATGGAGAGATCAAACTCTCTCATCAAGAGGAGTAGCCAAAAGAGAAGTCACATCAAGCATGCACACAAAGGAGGTCTCCATCCATTAGGTATAATAGTCCATTCTATGGTTATTGTTTCTCATGCAATGATTTTGGTCATAGGACTATTGACTGTAGGGCACATGAAAGGAATAAAAATTGGTACAATAGAAAACATCAGCTTGCTCATTTATTCGTTGGTCACATTAGATGTTTTGTATGTGATAATACAAGGCCAAGGATTGCAATTTGCCCATGTATTTTAGGAGATCCAACCTGGGAAAGGAGAATAGGCAAGGCTAATCGCATATATCAGAAGAAGAAATTCCAGTAGATGAAACTTTGGAGGAAAAAAAAGCAGCAAGGGTCTCTCACAAAAAATTAAGGCCGGAAGGGTCTCGAGGGGAGCATATGGTTGCATTATGAGTTGCATGAAAATTCTTAATTATGTAGCCATATGAGAAAGAGTATGAGAAGACAAATATACATTTATAGAGATGCATGTGCTCAGGGGGAGTCCTTGATGTTTGAAGTGTTAATTCCATTTTTTCTCTACTTCTATTCCAGTTTGTTGGAGCAGTCGTGTACATTTGTTGTTAGTTTTGGAGCAGCTATATGTTTTGATTTTTATTGATGCTAATGGTGTTATGATAGCCATATAGTTATTCTTAGGTGCATTGTCTAGGTGTGATGGGGGATCACACATTCAGGGGGAGCATTTGTGCTTCCAAATGGATTTGGAGAGTGTTGGCATTGTGTTACTATGCAGTGTATATATTTTACATTGATTTGATGCATGGAAGAACTTTGTTACTATTGTCATATAGTAGCAAAGACATATGTTGACATGACATAGATGGTATATTTATGAAGATAATATTGTTATATGATATTTATGTCATATGTTATCATGCATATGTAGCTTCCATGGATATTTTATGTGTTAGAGATAGTTCATCTAGAGTATGCACTATATTGATCATAGTTTCTATTATAGATGTATTATGTTGTTGTATGGATGAGATATGAGGAATATGATTATTTATGCTTATAATATTTGATGCATGTTGGATGGATGAGATATTGTGTATTCATGTGGTTGAGACATGTGTTGGGGTCTTAATATGGTTCATAGACTCGATCCCTCTTACATTTATTTGTCAATCCAGGGTCCGTTTGGTTATTTCAAGGTTATTGTGCAAGGTGTAAGTAGGCCACAGGTTCCCTACCCAGTATTGAGAAATTACAAAATACAAGGTCGTTGGCCCAAAAGATTTCTAAATCAATCCTGTAGAAATTAACAAATCAAATAGCAACAATCTTAAATAACATCAACTCTGAGTAACAACAATTAGGAGTAACAACAATTCGGAGTAATAACAATTCAGAGTGACAATAATATGAAATAACAACAAGATAATAAAGTAGTAAGAAATGAAAAAAAAATATAAAGCATTAATGATATAATTAAAAAACATACCTATCCACGCGAACTGTATCCAACAAAACTTGATTGAAAGGGTGGGCCCAACTCTCCGATCATGGCCATGGCTGAGAATTACAGACTACACATAATTAAAATATGTTGATTGTCATTAATTCATAAAAGGAATTACAAACTGAAGTTCTGTTGTTACACGCCAAAGGAAAGCCTTAAATCTATGATCTACTATATATGTGTTATGTCCCTTTTCTCTCTTATTTATGTCTTTTAAATTACACAAATAACAAAGGGAAATTTATAACAAACTGATTACAAAAATGATTCTCCTTACAATTTAGATTGATTACAAAATATCCACAAGCAAGATGAGATTTGAGAGATATTTCCATCATGATTCAGCTGGAACAAGTCAAATCTGGTATTGCAATTGGGGCAGTTTGGAAAACAACCACAATAGAAAATATACGAAAGTTTCCTTCGAAGAACCTTCATTTTCTCTCAATCTAGACCAAATTTTGGAAAACTAATTTGGTTTGTTCTGCACCAAACTCGTGTGTCGAATTTTCAAGATTCTTCTTCGTTTTCCCAAAACGTCCAACACAAAACTATCACTTTTTATCCCAACGAATTTCTGAGTTGGAATTTTTGATTATGAGTTGAAGATCAAATTTGCAATCTGGAAGAGATCTTGGAGGCTAAAATCATGAGTGATGTTATAACAAATTCATTAATAAACTACCATTGGAAAAATCATGCGTAATAATCATCAATTTATTAAAAATAAAGGATTACTTATCCACAAGAGCATAAATAATTCTGAAATGGAATTATATGATGAATTATGATAAATAGAACAACATAAATGGATGAAATGGATGT
>APFE031757441.1:1261-124352 GCA_000404065.3 Pinus taeda
TGCCACATCTGTAGCTCAAACTGAAGTGCTCCAAGAGAATAAGATAAAGTTTATAGTCTAAATATTATTATAAGACAATAATATTTGACTTTTCTATTTTTTACAGCCAATCTAAAAATAGACTTTGATCACTTCTGCTGTGATCACTCCTGCTGTGATCATCCCTGCTGTGGTCACTCCTGCTATGATCATCCCTATTGTGATCCAAAAATAGAACTTGCGCCATAATTTGCTTGTGCGCCCACTTAGTGAAGGCGACTCTTTTCACTAAGCTCCATCATCTTGTTGCAATCTCAACATTATTATCGGAGGACAAGTATGCACTGCCTTCCATTATGACCGGCGAACATGAATTGAAGTACGTAAAAATAAAAATTAAAGTCTAGAAGCATTGTTGGTAGCATCTATCCCAACCAACAAGCTTCGAATGAGTGCCTATTCAGTACTGATCCCTCCCATCATGGAGTAATTCCTCTTCCTTTGTGTAACCTCTATCCCACTAATAGTGGATCTCATCCCTTGGAGAATGGATCCATAAATTCTCATTCTTCACCTATAAAGCTATTATAGGTCTAAGGATTGAAGGAGGATTTTTGGAAGTAGGTTTATGCTATTGAGATTAGGTTGGAAGGCTTGTCTTGTAAGGAAGAGGGTTGGAGATTGTAGAAAGGGCTTACTACATCAAAGCTATATGGTTGTAAGGATTTTCTCGAGTTTTATGAATATAAGAAATTTTTATTTCTTAGTTACATCTCTATTGATTTAATGTGTAGGATTCCTTGATCACCTACATGAGTTTTGGTTGCATAATTGATCAGTTCATATGTATAATTGGTTATTTAATTCATTTATCTCTTTGGTTATATTTTGTATGCTTTGATCTCTTGTTTCTCTCTATCTTTGCAGATATCTTTTAGAACATTGCGAAGAAGCTGCTAGGAGCGACAATAGGACATTTAGAGCATCAAAGAGTGAGTGATCGAAAGCTTTGAGGGAGTTCATCATCAATTTATTAAACCAGTAAGATGTCTCCTTCATTTTATTTGCTTTCAAAATGATCATAACTTAGAGAAAGGTAGGAGTTACTATTTATTTGTTACTAGGGTTCTCTAAAGTCTAGGGAGATCACTCTTGTTCACAAGAGGGATTTGTCCACATAAAAAATTGTCAGCTCTGCTAGGGAATCATTTCAATCTCTGTCTTTTTCCATGTTTGATCTTTTCAACCTAATGCGTAAGCCTTACTTGAGAGTCTAGAAAGATTAAAAATTTGGACTTTTAGTTGGATTTGGTTTATTATTATTTTTTCTTGAATTTCTCCACTATGTTCACTTTTACTTTAGGCACAATGCACATTTCTATGCACTTACCTCTTAGCAATAGAGTGTATGCACATTGACTTACTCCAGAGCCTATGCACATGCCTGGAACTTTTGAAAAACTCACTTGTTTCCTCTTCAAATCAATTTTTTTTTGTTTTTTCACGTTGTTTTACGCCTGTTATAGCCTTCTGTGAGTGTTTTTCCATCTGATTTAATGTTATTTTATTTTTTTTTTGTTTTTTATGGTTACTCTTGTTTTGCAAATTAGGGTTGAGTCTTGCCTTATGAATGGTTGAGATATCAAGAGAGATATTTGTTGGTCATGTTGAATTAACTATTTATCTTTCTTCTATCGATTAAATCATGTCTGAAATGCAAATTTCTTTTTTGCAAAAGTTTATTTTGAATGCCAACGTAAATGATTTACAAGATTAGGTTTAGTTTATGAAAATACCTTCTATGCTAGTTTTGGAATGAAAAATTTATTTTTTGTCTATTTGTTGAAGTGTTTATGAACTGAATTAGTTACTGCAAGCAAAGTTGTCACATTCAGTTAGGGAAAAATTCATTTTTAGTCATCATTGGTTTCTTGTTGCATTATTCGAATTTTTGGGTGCTTGTATGAAAAGAGAGATTTTTGGTTTATTTGCATCATTGTGCAAAGTGAAGATTTGAAATTGTTTTCAATATTTGGGTGATTTGAAATTGGTTGGTTGCATTTTAGGGAAAAGGTTATAGTGGGGTTTTGAGTTATTGTGTATATTTCAGTTTGAAAACATGAAAGACTCTTTCCCTACCTTAGATAGATTTTAATTGAAGCAAAAAGATGATGTTTTCATTTTTGTTTTCATTAGGATTGTGTCAAGTCATAATTTCATCAAGTTTCACGTCCATTACATTTGTGTAACAACAACTATTAAAATCAACACTAATTAAAATCAATTTAGAAAGTTGTATTCTTAGGGCTCTTTTCCACCTACAGTATATTAAGTGTAGGGCTTTGGAATGAGAAAGTGAGTAAACTTTCCAAAGCTGCAGAAAAATAGTAGAATCTTGTGATATGGAGATAAATCCAGTTATTTTAATTTTTCTCTAGGAGGCTCCCCTTACAAAGGAGTCAAGCACGAGATCATATCAGACCTCGTGAAGTGATTGTGCCCACTTCATTAGCTATGGTGTAGTGGTTTACACGTATTACAATGATGTCGAAAGGTACTTGGGGTCACCTAAATGTAAACCTCCAATTAACCATGTTGAGGGACTTTCAAGGGGATTGAGCTTTGTTACTTTGTCGTTATGTGTATGTCCGATATACGATTGTCCCCCCCAAGTAGAATTGTTCTAATTGGTAACCATAGGGACCATAATCCTAGGGCTATTACCTAGGGTGACGATGGAGGGAAGGTTCTGTTGTACTTGGAACAGATGTTGACTAGATTCACTTGGACTTTTTGGAGGGTAATCTTCACTCAAGATGTCATAATGGAAGTCACTCTCACTAGATCGTTTCATTAAGCAAGTTGTCAGTGTAATTGGTTCCATTCGCTCATATCTATAGCCACTTCTCACTTTAATTTATAAGATGTTGTATTTCATTACCAATTAGTGATTTTATTTTGAAAATATTGTTTGCATGGTTTGAATCCTTAGAATTTTTAGCGTGTGCTAGTTGTTTGTCCTTACTTTTTAAGACACCTTAGGATTGGATTTTGAATTTTGTTTAATTTTGTGATAAATTTTAATCATGTCTGAATCACCAAGACAATCACATAGAATGTGAGGTAAACCTCTTGAATACACACCAAGTCAGTTGGAAAAGAAAAAAATGGAAAAGTCGAAGTCAACAGGATCAAAAGCCTCAAACGAACCTAAAACATCAACAATTTTACAATATGAGACAGTATAAACTAAATTGAATCCAACATAGGAAGTAGAATCAAGTTTATTTCACTCTGATAGAGAAAATACCAAAGAAGTTCATACCGAATCTAACACTATTGAAGTTTCAGACACTAAAATTACCGAACCAAAGGCAGAAGAACCTGACTCTGAACTTTCTCAACCTGAATCACCTTTGGCTGTTATAGCTCCTACTCCTGAGCTTCCTTCACCTTAAAGGAAGATGATAGGAATGACTTAATTACTTCTTGGGTTAATTAGCATTAAAGATGTTACCGAAGAAACAAAGACACCTCATTCTCCATTTACCATGTTATCACTCAGGTTGTTCCCCAAAACTTGTGAGAAAAGGGAATACGGCCGCGGTAACCACTAATCACTCTTTTAGATGCAGCTTCTAGCCAATCTGCATCCAGAGAGGGCTCTCTCTTTATAACTTAGCTTTGTTTCAAGGTATTTTAGGCTAGTTATGATGTACAGGGTTTTGTTTTAAGTTTGTTGGATGATGATTTTCAATAAAACAGGGGTGAAAGCTTGAGAAATTCAGTCCATTGGGCTATGGAGTCTATGAGGATACATTGCTGGATAAGGTTTCTTTGACAGAGGAGGTACTACAGAGCAAGATAATTAGAACATGAAACAATTTATAAACTGAAATCAGATGGACATGGAGGTCAGGGGGTGAAAGGCAGTCAAGAATCTTTCATCATGCTGGCAAAGGGAAAGTGAATGAATATTTCCAGGGAGAAATTAAGAATTCCCTAGGTATATCAAGGTGTAAGAACCAGGGGAAACAGGAGCAATAAAGAATTCCTGCTTATGCTAGTTTCTGAAGAAAACATAAAAAACAACAAAGATTGAACATAGAGTACAGTAAAGTAAGTTCTGGGTTATTCTTTTTCCCTGCTGTTAAGATTATGAACACAGATGATATATAAAAACACAAAAATATAAAACATGAGTTAAAAAGACTTATTGATCCATGAAGTAATTCAAGAATTCTGCAACATAGTCCACTGTCGTTAATCCCACATCCTAAGAGTTCAGTTCATCAACAACTCATTATGGCTGTCTTTTATTCAGAAGAGTTCTCAGAGTTACAGCGCAATTCAGAAGAGAAATTACCAACCCCGAATATATCTCACGGGGAGGTATTTATACAAAAAGGAGTTACAAAATATCTTATGAAAAAAATATCCTGCAATAACTTCATTCATCTACTTTATAGGAGAAGTAAATGAGAGAAATGAATGCAAAAGTAAATGTT
Source organism: Pinus taeda (assembly GCA_000404065.3). Lineage (NCBI taxonomy): Eukaryota > Viridiplantae > Streptophyta > Pinopsida > Pinales > Pinaceae > Pinus > Pinus taeda. Next base: position 5,749 of record APFE031757441.1, read on the forward strand.
GGTGTGCTGGCTGTTCAGTTCGTCAGAGATATTTGACTTTTTGAACTAAGTAAGTCGGCTGGTAGCTGTCCCTTTATTCTGCGTTCTTGTGTTGTTGTCCCGTCTCTTTCATCTATGCTTGATTTCGCTTTAATGCGTTATAGTCCTATCTTGACTCCCTTTCTCTGTTGCCTTCACCTTTATGATATGTGCCATGTGTTTTGCCATTGGATTAAATGAAGATGATAAAGAAAAATTGGAACCACCTTGGTAAGACCTCCAACATGCTCTGCCACCATTGGTTTGTGGGCAACTGGTGTCTTTGTATTTTTATTGATGTTTCATCAGCTTCAGTATACCTATAGAAGTTGGGTTGGACTTCAAAAAGATGATTTATTTCATGTTCGATATAGAACAGATTTTCCAACTTGTCATATAAGCTTTGTCTAGAGGGAGGTCCTATGTTTTCTGAAGTGATTGATGATGCTGTGATATGATTGGAAACATATGTATTTACCCTGTGAGAATATTGTTCATGTGTCAACAGTATTTGATTGCTGGTTAACAAACTGGGTAGACCCTTCTACTGCAAGACTGTAAACTTCTCTGTAAAGGCATTTATTTCCATCTGCATTTCTTGGCACTTTCTTTCCAGATTCTATATAAAATTCCTCATGGTTAGCACCTTTTTTCACTGTCAAAATAGTGCTTGTTCTGTCCCTGATCTCCAGAGCTACTAGTTGTTCCCTGGTGTGAGTGTTCCAAAACTGAATTAGTCTATTGGCTTGCTCGGGCATGTTTCCCAATGATGCTCTGGCCTTTTGAATCTTTACTTGGGCCCTTTCTATCAATTTAATTTGTTCATGGATCGTCTGAATTGATTTCCATTGATCAGTGATAGACTGGCCAATTTTGGTCCACAAAATTGTTTTAATTTCTGCTAGAGGTTTATGAAGGGTGAGATCTTTCTCCAAGGGTTTCACCTTATTCTCTAAGGCCTTTACCTCTCTGGTTTTCTCTGCCACCGTTATCTTAGATTTTTCATAGCTTACTTCTAGTTTGGCCAACCTTTCTTTGGCCTCTTTAAGCTCTGACATTTGGACTTCTAGCTCTTTTACTGCTTTCATCATTTCTTCCATGTTCATGCTGGTATCTGGTCCTGTTGTTGTTGTTGCCGCTGAAGCATCTGTGGCTGATGTACCTACTGTTGATGCTGGGACAGTGGGAGGAATTGTTGTTGTGACTGCGGGGGGAGCAGTCGTAACTATTGGAGCTGTTTCCAGTGGCTGGGAGGTCGACTCTCCCTACTTGGCTTGCAATTCTTTCTCCAATTCTTGCTCTGTTTCAGTTAACATTTGATTCATCTTTATCAACAAATCCATCATGTCTTCTTCTGCCTTTTCTTGTGCAAGTTTTGTAGTTTGTGGGTGCATGGTGACAGGAAGCTTCAATTGCTTCCTAAGTGCAGCAATATCTTCTTCCTTTTTCTTTATCAGTGCTTTAATGCCCTTGGCATCCTTGGGATCATGTCCCAGCTCAATAATTATCTCTTCCAAGGTCTTTATTCTATTGTCTTTAGCCAAGGAAGATATCTTTTCCAAATCCAATTGGGTAGATGTATTGCTTAATGACTCCTTCAATTGGTGGGCCAACATTGCCTTGTCTGCCAATGTAGCATAGACCATTTCACTAGTTTGTTTGTGCAGCTCAATCTGGTACATTGGGTGTGTGCCTTTAGCAAGGACCTCTAGATTTGTTCTTATGTAGTCAGCAGCTGATTGTGGTTGCTGAACCTTAGGCTTAAAATGACTTAAGATCATTTTTTCCTCCTTAATGTCATATGCTGCCATTAGTCTTTGCTGTTTGGAGGGTGTCATTCTGAGAAATTGATCATAGAGCTACAGTCTCAATGGCTCATTCTGGGCCTTAATGTCCATGAATGTTTGTTTAATATAAGACCATTGCTTACTTTGCAGCCTTGAGGAGGAAACTTCCATACCATGCTGCCTCTCCACTTCTTGCCTGTGAGAGCTGGTGGATGTCTGTAGGCTGGTTTCCCTCTCCTCTCTTGGGCTTTCTGTAATTTCTTCAATAATTTCCTCTTCAAGTAGAGGATCTACTCTTTGCCTTTTGGCCTCTGGCTACTCTGTTGATCCACTTGCAGGTGTGGTCTCTTCTCTGTCCCTTTTCTTGTTTCTTTCCTCATTGACGGGAGTCTATAATGCTGGTACCTTTGGTGCCTCTGTCTGTAGTGAAGGGGCTTCCCCTTGAACCTGTTCCTTTGATGTGGCAGGCTGATCTACCATTGTGTGTTGCTCTGTATCGACCACCTCTTTACCCTTTGATGTTCTAGCAATCGGTGTAGTGTTTTCTTGGGCTGGTTGCTGTGAAGTTCCAGCAGTTGATGCGCCTTCTCTGGTTTTCTATGGCACTTTGAATGACACCTACCCAAAAGAATCTAGGTCAAGAGTCTTTTCAAGATTTTTCATATTTTGTTCCATTTTCTCTTCCTCAGTGAGCTGTTCAATTAGTGTGCCTTCTACCCACTCATATTGGTTGGCAAATTGTTCTATTTCAGGGATGCTGCAATGTTCATAGGCTGAAAGCCTATATTTTATCTTTCTTGCATTGATAAATCCATTTGGGTCATAGGGTACCCACCAAAAGCTCCTCTTTAATTTGAATTTTTCACCCAATATCTGGTCGGCCTCTTTCCATCCTTCTTTTTTTTTCATGATGTAGGGGCCTAACTGGTCTCTCAATTTCAATTGAGCCTTTTTCTTGGTACTATGAAAATGAGTAAAATCTGAATTGATAAATTGCCTAAAATATTCCAAGGCAAACAGTCTCATTGGCACATATTTTGGCAGCTTGTAGGGGCACAGCTCACAGCCATATATCCTGATCTCAGTGTGATTCTGCTATAAGTACCAGTCACCTATTTTGTAGCTTTTGGAGAGCTGTAATATTTTATGCATATCATAAGATAATCTATGGGGAGGAGCCCTCATCAGCAGAGAAGAGGCTGGATAGGCAAACATGCCAATAAACTCACAGTAAGATTAAGGAGAGTTGTGGACTTCATGAAAGACTGAGGTCCAAAAAATTACAGACCTCTTTTCTCCTTTAGAGTCCAATTTTCTAATGGGAAATTGGAAACTGTCTGGCTGATAATAGAGGAGTAGATGATAAATGTAGGATGAGTAATTGAAGACTCCCTCCTTGTCTAGATTTAAGAGCTGGTCATGGATCTTATTGGCAATGAATTTAGCATAGTTGTATTTGACAGCAGGGGGTTGCCCTGGAGTGAATATGGATAATAAGACTAGTGTATTTTCATCAATATATTCACTTGTCTTGAACCCCAGGATATAAGATATCATATCAACAAGTAATTTACCCACTTCATTGAAACATGCATAGTGAAAAGGAGGTGGCTCTGTAGGTTGACAATTTGGTTTCATGAATACTTGGGAAATTCGAGCTATCTCTGAGCTAGAGAGTTTGGGACCTTCATCAAGCAATAATTTCATAGTAAGAGCAAATAGAAGTTGAGTTGGTTTGAAGTTTAGCATTTGATTTATGGAGTCAGGAGTTATATGAAAAAGAGTAGTTCCAGATGGAGTTTTGACTACCCTTTGGGTTGGTTCATAGTTTTCACAGCAGAGGTGAATTATCTCAGGGAAAACATTGACAGAAGGGAGGTAGTACATGGGTAAATTTGATTCCCATATCACATAGAAACCATTTTTTCTTAGGTAACTGTTCCTGAGTTCACAGAATGCTTGGAGATGGTTTCTGTCACCAGCTAGGTCCTGGATTTGAAAATCCCTATCAGCTAAGGGCAGCCATTCCAATTCCTTGTGAGGTGCATTGAGAGGGGCTATATTGAGGGCTACTAGAGCGGGGGCTTCCATTTTGATAACTTATCAGTGATATTTTAGTTGAAACCAGGTCTGTGCAACAGTAGTAGATAAAATGATATCTGTGAGGCCTTTCTCACGGTTTTGCAAACCAAATTTAAGTCAGAATTGACTTTGGGTAGAAAATGTAATAAACAACAAAGTTCTGTAGAGTTTTTAGCTGCAACAGAATAGAGACAGTTGAGGGGTTTTCTCAGAGATTTGCGGACTGAAGCGAAGTGTATTTAACTTGCTAAGTAAGATTTGCGATGGGAAATGAAACTTTTGCAAAGCTTTTGAGTGACAAATGAACAAGATAGTTTAGGGCTTTTTCATTTTTAGCGAATGCAAATTAAAAATGAACTCAAGTTCAACATAGTGGAGGAAATTTACAGAAGGGGCTGGGTTTGCAAAATTTCTTAGCAAAAATAGGCAACATAGTAGTTACAGTGTACAGTGTCGAAGGTAGCATGGTTTTTTATTCAAATTCAGGTTCTTTTGGGAAATATTTGCAGAGAAATTCGAGAAAACAGGGTTCGAGAGGAAATTTTGGGTAAATACCTGTTTTAACAGTGGACTGGGTGATTTGCAAGTGGTAGGTCGTGCTGGAGGACTGAGTGAGGAGTATTTTTGGCTTGAGAGCATGCTCTATGGTGAGTAGTTTCCTTGGAACGTGAACTGGCATGCAGACATTGCACAAAGAAAATAGACAAAAGTAAATGAAAATGACATTCCCAACCCTTTTTAACAAAAATATTCACTTTGGCGGGTTTTGGCGCATTCGGTTGCGTGACGTTAGTGTGAAAAAACTATTTGTTGTGTAGCGGGGTACAGAAGATGATGTGTCGGATGATGTGGCGGGTGACAGGGAGGTGAGGTGGTTACGTAAGTAGGTGACATGGCACTGACGTGGATGCGACGTCAGTTGATGACGCAAGGGTGACATCAGCAGGGAGGCAGCGGGGCAGTAAGCAGTATTCCCCACACCGCCTTTGGGCCATGGTGGTTTTGGAGGGGGGAGCTCCGATCACGCCGGGAAGCTAACACACGTCTCTCGTACGGCGGAAATACCACCCATCCCCCGGACGTTATTTTTCGGCAGGCGGGGGGGGATCCGATATCCATGTGGGTCGTTGGATCTGTAGACAATGATCAGACAGCTGGCGGCGATTAAAGCTGGTGGGCGCCTATGGCGCAGGGACCCACCACATGAATCAACGTTTAATATGTTTGCGGGGTTAAAACTTTGGTTAGTGGGGTTTTTGGGGTATGGTTATTCATTTAACCAATGTTAAATGAAACCCGAAATTTTATGCGCGGAGGGCTATTATGTGGTTCCAAATGAACCAATAATTCCCGTGAACCATAGTATATGACCATATTAGGCCGGGGGAGGGATATTTAAAATTTTAGGGATTTTTTATGTATTTTATACCATAGGGACGGGGAAACATTTATATAGGAGCTATATAATAGAGTTAACATGGCTTTATGAAGGGAGAGTGATAAGTTTGTAGGGTAAAAAAAAACTTTTAGGGAAATGAAAGGGAAATGAAAATATTTTTTTTTTACATAAGAAATGTGGCTTGTTTTGGCTAGGTGAAAACAAAGTTTCACTTAGTCTTTTCCATGAAATAAAGTGAACTAGGAGCACTGAGCAGATCTCAATGTCCTTGAGGGGAAGTTAGTAAGTGTTCTTGGAAAAATGAGGAGGGAAATTAGTCATGATCCATTTGTTTTGTAACCACCTTGCCATAGCACCTTATGATATCCATGAAATGAAACATGTTCAAAGGACAAAATTGCTCATAAACCTGCTTCTGCAACATCAAAACTGCCTACCCAGTCTAGTACACCTAACATTTTTTCTTCATTTTCCTTGGGCGCATTTGAACTAGCAAACCCTGATTCTCTTCTTTTCTTTTAGCTGCCCTCCTATCTAAATCTACCCTTATCTCTTCCAAGGGCCCAGATTAAACAGTTGGGCTCCTTTGCTTCTCTACCTACCTACTCATCTGCCAAGCTTGAACTGTTTGGACAGACCTTTATTCTCTATTCTAAGACAAGAAATTCAAATATGAACTTGGCCAGGATTAAGCTGTCTGATCATTCATAAACTATAATAGGAATCAAGCAACTGTACATAGTGAAATTCTTCAAAAATGGAACAGTAGTGGCATTTGAACTAGCACACTTTCCTGGTCTTTTGGTTTGGGGTTCATTTCTTTTATTTTTTCTCTTGACCATTCCCTTCTTTTTCCCTTTGATTTTTCTTTTAGGGCATACCCTCTTTTCATTTTTTAATTTTCTTCGTTTGTTTACAAAATATGGAACCTTTGTAGCATGAAAAGGATGAACATATTTGGCACTTCTCCAGTCAATCATGAAAAATGAAACCTAGTGGTATAGGAACCTAACATACCGGTACTGAAACGTTTGACCCAAGAGTTCCTTTCTCTCCTTCCAACCTAACCCTTGGTATTCTACAACTTTGAGTTTTTGAGGTTAGAATTTTTCACCGCCACACATTCCTTTTTATTCACTAGAAGTAACTATGTCAGAAATTCCTATTGGGAGCCAACCCATTAATTCATCCATGTTTACCATCTCCCTGGAATCACTATTGTATGGTGATCCATGAGTTCCTCCAGGGTACCAGTCACTTACTGGGACCATTTCAGGAGGATCCTCTTCTCCTAAACCTTCTAGTTGGTCATCTGTTTTATCTACATCTATTGTTTAGAGCATGACTTCAATTCTCGAAGTGCTTACAACGTTAGGCCAACAAATTCATATGGTTTATGGTAATTCAAATAACCCTCAAGTAACCCTAACTAGCATTTATTACCATCCTCGAGGGAAACCACCTTATCCTCCACCTGGAGGACAAACTTTTGCTAGGAGTCAACCTTTTACTAGTAACCATAGTCAGATACCACAACCCGGCCTAGGTCAACCTGCTGTAAATCAACCTTTATATGGTACTCCTTATCGTGTGATGAACACAATCTGGAATCCTCCTTTTAATAAACAGTATGGTCTGGGTGCTCCATAAGTGTCACTTTATCAGCATTTTCAGCCTACTGGAAAAACTATTACTCAAATACCTGTTCCAAGTATTGAGGTACTCGTCCACCAACCTGTCCAAGGGATTCCTCAAACACCTATTCAACAATCGATTCAAAGACATGTTTAGAGTTCACAATGGACCCCTATTTAAAAACCTATTTCGCAATCGAATCCAGCTTCTTCTCAACCACTTATTCCACCAATATCATAAAAAAACCATTCAAGTAACCCCTCAAATATATGTTCCTCAGACTACTCAGGCAATCCCGCAGGCTTCTTCTTATCAAATTGTTCCTACGGTCCAGTCTGTACCACAGATTCCTATTGGGCAACCTATTATCAGAAAAATGCAAACAATTTTTCAAGGTTAAGCTTACTAGGTTCCACCTTTTCAAGGAAATAAATTTCAAAGTCTGCCTTTCCAAGGCCAAAATATCCAAAACCCACCTTTTCAAGGCCAATTCTTTCAAAGTTAACCTATTCAAATACAATTTGTTCAAGGTAAACCTTTTCAAGCATAACCTATATAGGGGAAATATTACTTAGGTCCAATGGGTCAAGCTCAACCTTTCCAGAGTCAACCATACACCGATCATACTTATCAAGTCCCTATTCAAGCTCAACCCGTATGATTCACCCTGGTTACCCTGGTGGAATTCCAATTCCAAATGCTCAGGCTATTCCAAGATATCTCGGATATCTACCTCTAGGGGTTGGACTTAACACGCAAGGTTATCAAGCTTTACCACAAGACCCTAGCCAGAAGCTACCATTTATCTCAATGCTAGATTTACCAGATTTATCCCAGTTAACTAATGATCCTATTTACTATTATCCTTTTTTCTCGACGATTCCTACCAAGTTACCAAGTGACATACCTAGATTCGAAGGTAAATCAGGAAAGCATCCATGAAATCATGTGATGACATATCATCTTTGGTGTGCATCGAATTCTTTGATCGATGATTCCATCAGTATATGCCTTTTCCAATGAACTTTAACCAGTTCAGCAGCCAAATGGTACATTAAGCTTGTTGGACACCTAATGGTTAATTCCAGTCTTGAGTTGGAATCAAGAATGAAGGTGTAATTATTATGCATTGAAAATTTTGTGCGAATGTGATTGAATGGATCAGCATATGTTGTAGTGAAATGGTGACTTGTTATGTTAACATGGTATCATATCGTATTTCATATCGTCATAGTTAGTGTATTCGACAATTCCAAGGGCACCCTTGCCCTCACAGAACAATTGATCAAAACCAACATGTCCAACTTTATGCATATCATCCTTCAGGTCAGGCCATGATGCTGATGAAGGGAGCCCAAGAACAATAACATGATGTTCAGAATGCTTAGAGAGTGCACCACGTTCACCACCAACACTGATATAAATGTTATGATGATCACTGAATGAAGATTGGTTCATAAGTTAAATGTTATCTCATCATCTGCTGACAATCAGTCGCAGGAGGAGGAAGTAGCAGTAGATAGACAAAGAAATCAATTTTTCCTACTTGAATATGTTTTATTTGATGAGAAATCTCAAAATTTCATCTCTCTTCTGAGGTTGTTCTTTCAACTCCTCATCTCTATTTTATGAAAAGGAGCACAAAGTAGAGGCAACAATGGTGTGTATAAACTAGCAGTCCCAGTGCCTTTCTTGTGTCTGAATTGTCTCCAGCAACACCTAAGGGCTCGGTAGATCTAAACTATTCTCTGTACCTACACAATGAGATGCAGAGGATGCCACATAACTTCTAGCTAGAGACTCAATATCACTAGAATTCTATGCACTTTATAGAAAAGCAGTCCTTTATGAGAAGAATTTTGTATTGAATTCCTTTAAGAATCATGGAAAATTTTAGGGGCTAATATTCACAAGTGAGCTAATTTTCTATGATTTTTCCAAAAAAAAAGATTCACCAATTTCCATTTCTTCTAAAAATGATATGCCCAAATTTCATAGTATAAAATTATTTTACCCTAAAAATCGCCAAAATTATATGGGCTCTACCTATAAATAATTAGAAATTTGGATATTTTTATTAAGATATCAACAAACATTTTATAGTTTTCATATTAAACACTAGTGAGATTCGCCAAGATTTATAAACTTTAAAATAAATTTCCATCCTTAAAATTTTCTCTATTAAGAATTATTGCACATTGGTTGATGTTCTTGCATTTGTTGTGAAATGAATCAAATGGATAATATATTAGAATTATTGAATACTTTAATACATGCCAATGTTGATGGGATGATAAACATTAGCAAGAACACTCCCTGTGATATTAAAACATGTCTGTAATATACATAGGAGAAGGTATAATTTTTCGAGCTTGAATCTCAGCTTCAGCGGGAAGAATTACAAAAGTGGAGTCATCATTCTGAACCTATTTTTGTTGAGAACTTTAAGATAGACTCCCATCAGCAACAACAATATGAAGTTGATTCAAATCTAGTGCCCAATTAAGGAGGATAGTTGCATGTTCAAGTTCCACTTCCCAAGCCCATCATCAGAGCTTGGGAGGAGCTTGTCAGCAATAAGCATAGAAAAATTCTTGGATATGAGAAGGAGGCTTCCTTTCATATTCCAGATTAATCAAAGCCCATCCAATTCCATAGTGCTGAGTTTCTTCATGACAGTTCACCTTCAGTTGTTCTAGGTCCCACTCCTCTTCCACAATAGCCACAACAAAATGTTAAATGCCAACATTGTGAATGAGTTGGCCATATGAAAGATCATTGTTTTGGTATTCATCAATGTAAGCATTGTCATAAAACCACTCATTCTTCAAATATATGCTTCAAAAACAAACCTCCTACAAGAACGAAGATTCACCTTGGATGGATCACTTCTTGGAAATGGGCTTCAACAACCAAGAAGATATTTCACTCATACAACATGATTTGTTCTTGAATATTGAAAAGTCTTGTAGTTGAGATCTCTTCATCTTCTCACTTTGTATCTGATGGGGGGAAGTGATGGGCATCTACAAGTTTCAAAGCCTCATTAAGTAAGCTTGAGCCATAACTTCCATACCAGATTCAAAGTTGTAGCCAGAGATAGAGATGTCCTTGAGCATGCCTTTGGTTGGTCTTCAATTGTAAACCATTTATGGGGTTGAGACCTCCCTTTTTAGGATAAGCTTCTCCCTCTTCAAAGAATTGGGGACACTTCCTCTAGCAGAAGACTTTAGCTTATTCCATTTTTGGAAGAGTTCTAGGAATTGCATTAAGAATTCCAGAGTTGGTGGCCATCCTTAAACCACCACAAGTTGAGACCTCCTTTTTTTGGTTGGGGTTCTCCCTTTTTATGCAAGTTGTAGATCTCCATTTTCCAGGTTGAAGGTCTCTCTCTCCAAAGCATTAGGGACACTTCTTCTAGCAGAATATTTTAACTTCTTTCTAGACTTGGAAGAGTTTCAGGAACTGCACTAAGTGTTTCAGTGTTGGTGGTCATCCTTAAACCACCCCCTTATACGAACATTTCAGAGAGCACATTCAACCTAGTGCTGCTAGGCACATTTTTGCACATTTTGTATTACAACTCTCTTCGTGGACTCATACATACCCCTTCGAATTAAGGGGGGGAATGTTGGACACCTAATCCTCTAAGGGTTGGTGTGGAAGCTAGACAATTAAAGGGAGTCCAAGGGACAACTTGGAATATGAAACCAAGGGTCACTCCAATGTATTATAAATATGTATCATTGGGAATAATAATGGAATTCAAGGCTTATCCTTCACACTCTTGGCTTTGCCATGGTTATGCTTAATAGAGCTACCTTGTGCCTCTTTCTATAACTTTAACTTCCCAGCAAAAACATTTTTAACCCAATTTGAGTTTCCAATCCGTTATGATACTGGTACCGAATTATTGACTTCTTTAAAACAATCGAGGTGACTCACATCTCTGATCATATTTATGAATGGAGACGTAGACATTGCTTAGTCAAAGTTTTCATTCCAGATCAAATTTTAGCTAAGTGGTTTGTAAAATTCACTTCTTCCTATTTTCACAAAAGATGTTACCAAGGGAGGTGTCATCATGAAAGACCGAGTAATTGCTCATGCCTAGTACTTAGACTTAGTTTACACTCAATCTGGCACTTTGTATGAAAAAATATTGAATTTACCTCGCCCTACGGGTGAACCCATTATTACCTATCCTATAGGATCAGGATCTAATGTTGCTAATGGCATTATAGGTTACGTTAGCCAACAATCTAAAGGAAAAAAGAAAATTTCTAAAAATACTCAGAATTTGGCCATACAAGACACACCATTTTAGAGCCTTGCTCCCAAAATTATTTTCGAGATTGATGTCATAGAATCATCTATTGGTGTTTGGTCAATTTAGTGTGTCCTAAATTGCTACATTAATTATCAATCTGGGATTCGTAAGCTGACGAAGTGTGGTGCACTATATGTGCAAGATAACCTATTTCTTACTTTTGTCATTTTTTATTTTTATGTTGTCTTGGGGTTTTTATCTTTGTTTATGGAATTCCTATTCCTAAGTGTCTAGAAGGCAACTATGGTTATAAGTTTTAAGGAAATTATGTTCTTTATAAGGGTTCCCAAAACTTAACACTTCAGAAGGTCTTAGAACATTCTAGAGAAAAAATAATACTTGAATCAAGAATGAAAAGATGCTGCTATTTAAAACAAGTAATTAATGAACTACTGATTATGAAACTATCATCTCTGTTGCTGTTTAAATACAGAAAATTGATTTAAGCTACTGCACTCAAGGAAATCAAAGATTGCAAAGAAAGTAAAACTAAAATTAAATTACATCATTCATATTTCAATCCCTCGCCAGTTAGTCTAGCTATGGCTTTCAGAGGTAACTGTCAATGAAATGAGCAATCCAATATCTAGTTGCAGAAAAGTAAACTAAAATCAAATCACAGCATTCATATTTCAATCCCTCACCAGTTAGTCTAGCTATGGCTTTCGGAGGTAATTGTCAATGAAATGAGAAAACCAATATCTAATTGCAGAAAAGTAAACTAAAATCAAATCACAGCATTCATATTTCAAGCCCTCGCCAGTTAGTCTAGCTATGGCTTTCGAAGGTAACTGTCAATGAAATGAGCAATCCAATATCTAATTGCAGAAAAGTAAACTAAAATCAAATCACAACATTCATATTTCAATCCCTCGCTAGTTAGTCTAGCTATGGCTTTAGGAGGTAACTGTCAATGAAATGAGTAAGTTGATTTCTAAACTAACTTACCAAAACAAATGAACAAGACTGAAATCAACAAAACAAAACTTAAAAGAAACTAAGAAAAGAAAAGTCAGTAGAGGATTAATTCCATATCACTAGTTATTGTGAAAATTTTATACAAATGCTCGGGCTGCCTACTCTATCTTGAAACATGCACACACTGATCAGCGCTATACAAAGCTTTTAAAGTCATGGACAGAAGTGAAATGTTAGAAATATATATACAAGTGAATAGCTACAAAACATGTGCAGTAAAAATAAAGAAATGATACATAAAAAAACTATACAACAACAATGGAAACGAAACCTCAGTGTGTAGGGGCCCTCTGCACAACCTCAGCCAATAGGCTATCAATCCAAAATCACATTTACGCAAGCATGTAGAACAGAGTCTTCTTATATATATCTCAAAACACAGTTACATCAATAAACTAATGTCACGGCACAGTGAGTTCTTGACAACAAAATCACATTCCAAAGGCTAGCTACTATGTGTATAAGAACATGTTATTTATAACAAAGGTTACATAATTGTTTTCCTGTAAAACTACGTGAACAAAGGACATGTGAAGAACAACGTCCATGGATTTAGCATCATGGTCGCCGAGATTAGGAAATCTATTGAAAGTGGTTGTTGGATCCACATCGTGGTCAGCCTACAAGTGTCAGCGTGCCTCCAGAGATCTAGAAACGGCCACGAAAGTCTTCACATGCTTGAAAACGGAGTCCTGTTGTTGTAGGACTCTCCTGTTTGACCACCACTTGACCACCGTTGACCATAGCCTTCTTTGATGAATCCAGCTAGACCAATGGGACCTGACCCATGTTTAGGTCATTTCCAACTTGCCCATGTGGCTTGCTTTGCCTCGTGACACCTGCAACCTGTAGTTTAACAAAAATGGCTGCAGAAAGTTGAACCAGCTACGGAAAATGACAAGATTCCTCAGCTCATAACCAAAAATCTAGTTCAAACAACAAACACAAGGTCATAGTTAAAAAACCACTTGAAATTCTCTTTTGTGACTAATATGCAATGATATTGATAGCTTAGGAGGTCCAGGTGAATGGAAAGAAGCTAGAAAAATGTGTAGGAAAGATGCAAGTTCAGTGCTCAACATACCCCCACTGTGAAGGTGTTGCATGTCCCCTTGCAACCAAAATTTTGACTATCCCCCCTTCAAATCATATGCTCTAAGACTTCTGCCAGTACATCCAGCCCTCTTCTTCTCTTTCTTGGTGCTGCTAACATCCTGGGCTTCCTCATCAAGCATCTGAATTTGAGATTGATCAGTGCTCTACTTATCTCCCTGTACTTTTTCTTTAATTTCCTGTTCTTTTCTGTCATAGCCCAAGATGTAGCATGGTATTGTCATGAATGATCTTATCCAATCTTCTTTGTTCCTTTAATGCTTCATTTTCATGTTTAATGTGTCTATTTAGGACCTCTCGCTTAAAAATTTCCTGTTTCAATGACTGGATTTGAGTGTCTTGTGCTGGATGAGGCTGGATGGATGAAGTGCTTGGACCTGTGGCTCTCTTTTCCAAGGATTCTATATAATCATACATCTCTTACTGATTCGGGTCTATCTCGGGTGAAGTTTTCCTTGGGCTGACCCCAAAGTCCTGTTGAGGAGGACTGATTTCAAAGTCTGGTCGAGAAGGACTTATGTCAACATCTAGAGGATTGGTTTCAATATTTGGCTGAGAATGACGTAAGTAATGAGTGTTCATGGAATCAGTTTTTTTATCTAGGATATTAACTTCTTCGGCCAATGTTGGTTGTGGGGCTCCAATTTGTGGTCATGCTAAGTGGTCGTGTGGGGACACAAGTCAAAGGCTGCTAGACCCTCTCCATGTGTCCATAATCTCAATGCTCACATCCTACCACTCAGTTTGTAATCACTTGGAAATTTGTTTCTATTAAAGATAAGATGAGAGGACTTTGAATACCCTGGAATGAATAATATATCTATTTAAGGTCAAGATATGATGAGAGGACTTTGGATGCCATGGAATTAATAATATATTCATTTATTCACTCATTTTCAATGAAAGAACAAAATGATTACCAACAAAAGGCAGAGAAGTGAAACATGTGCATGAACTTCCATATCCATTGTGTGAGGAGGTCCCACTTTGGGTAAAGAAATCTTGAAATATTATAGTTTTAAAAATAGCATATAAAGTTTGGTGGTATTAGAAAGGTTAATTCTTCAAATTTGGAAATTTCGAAAAATCTTAAAATAAAAATAGCATATAAAGTTTTTTTGAAAAAGTAGAGAATGCAGAAACAATTTAATTATTATATTTTATATATAAATAAATTTTCAATTATAATTTTTAAGAGTTTGAATTTTTTTAATCATTTACTATAAAAATAAGGAGAGCATAATTTTAATTTAATGATCATTATTTAATTATTTAATTTGAAATGTAATAAGTGTAATTAATTTAAGCTATGGAATTTTGAAGACATGTATTTTAGAGATTTTCTTGTATTTTATATGTTAATATATTTTTAATTGTGGTTTATTTTGATAAACAAATTTAATATGAGAAATATATTGTAATAAGGTAATAGTTTAATTATTCTTTATAGGTTTAAGAGGCAACCCTATCATCTCACCATAATTCACAAATGTGGATGTAGTAATGCACGAGAATGCAATAGAGACCTCTATAAGGATCATGGATATCATAGGACAATTATGAAATCATATACATGTACAACTGCTACTTCAACCTCGCTCTGTGTGGCTACTTGCTTTACTTGCTCCACCAGCTTCTCTATGGCTGGTCCTTCACCGACTCAATTGATCTTCTACTATGTAAGCTGCAAGTTCGCCAACTTTTCCTGTATGATGGCTGAGACTAGGTAGGCTTCGTCCAACCAAGGACCCGACCTGACCTTAAGGACTACTTGCTTTTTCTGCGCTGCTTCCACTTGTGCAAGAAGTTGCTTTGCCTCCTGTAACTTGACGAGGCATTGCACTATAGCAATGGTGTGTGTCATTGCCCTTACTTCGTCATACTGTTGCTGGAGCTCGCAGATCTCAGTATTCAATATCTGCATGGTGGGATCTTCCTGTAGGCTCATCACCACTTCCATGGCCTATTTAAACAAAATTGTACAATCAACAACCGCAACATTCACAGTAGTTGTCCCTTCCCTGACGACAGTGTCACATTATTCCCAGACTTTGGGCGGAGTGGAATGTTGTGACTTGAGTTCCAGCTCCGTGATTTTGATGTTGAGTTCAAACTGAACTCTGACCACCTCTGCCTTAGCATCGCGGATGCCCACAACGATTTTTCAGATCTTGGCCTCTAGTTGCGCTTCCTCAGGGATGTGCAACGTCGGCACTATTCAGCATGCCTCTGCAACTACTGTCGCTAACTCGGTGTTCTGCTCCTTGATTTTATCTTGTTCTTTCAAAGCCTTCATCTTCTCGGCAAACATTTGTTCATTGTTCACACGGTACTCGTTGATTAAACTGAGAGCGGGCTACTCCCACGCTCTCAATTCCACTATCACACCTATCTGTAGTGCGTGAAGATATTCATTGGGGAGAGCTGTAATGTTGAGGCCGATGTTCTTCAGAGTTCTCACGACGACCTTGTCATCGGCCGATTCCACGCTCAGGGATCCTTCTGGCAACGCGATTGTCCTGAGATCCACTGTTATGACCAGCTCGGCAGCCTGACTTGTCCCTGGTGCCAGGCTTGTCTGTGAAAATGCCCACCTAACCTGTGCTCGCCTGTATGCTACTGGTTTGGATATGAAGTTCGCATAGATCGTTCTGAATAGTACCTAATGACTGCAGGTTTTGTTGCTCAAATTGTTGCAACAATTCAACAGTGGTGTCACACACTTTGTCCTCGATCTCATCAAGATTGCCCTTCGTCAGCGTAATGGGATCCAACGGTGGCTTAGTCACCTTTGACTTCTTCTGGGGCCCCTCCTTCTACTGTTATTTGTATCTCTTTACCCGAAATGGAGTGCTCTGCCCTTCATCACCGCTAACGCTCTGCGCTAACCATTATTCCTCCTTAGTTTGGGGTGAAGGGGATTTACCACTTTGCTCGGAGTCGCGTTGCTCCTGTTCGGCCTACTACTTTGCAGCGCGCTCCTTTTCTAGTTGGGCCTTCTCCTCGGCTTCCTTCCTTCGTTGTGCAGCTAACTTCTGTACCGCCTGTTTCACTGCATCCTTCCTATTTTTCTCCGCCGACAGCCCTGAACCTTTGTTGGATCTCGTGGCTAGGTCAGACAGAGAGTGGAAATCTACATGCCAATGGTTGATGACTTTCGGAATCACATCATCCATGGAAATATATGGCAGATTGAACCACTTCTGCTCCGGATCCTTATGCACCCTGATATAGACACAGTGGAAGTCGACCTTGAACTCTGCGTACTTGATAACTACTCATACATGGTTGGAGACAACCGTGGCCACTGGTTGATGGCCATGTGAATGCTTGCCTCCATCAAAACCCAAAATATTTTTGTTTCTATGACCCACGCAGGGTCCTTCATGGCCCAAAGGGAGGAAAACTATGTAGCCTCCGACAAACCTGCCTCCAAAGGGGGAAATGTTTGTCCTCCGGCAACTCCCAAGAAACCAGCACAATAGAGGGCAACAACCATGCGTAGTGGAAGGTCTTTCTCTCATCTTGAGCCTCGCAACAATTCACAAGGAACTCACTACATAGATAGTGCGACCAGTTAAATTGCACACCCTCTCTGCATTATGCAACTAACAAGATCACGGGCGCCAAAACCTTATCCGCGAGACACTTCCTCATGACCTTAGGAGCTAGTATATGCATGGAAGTTTTCACCACGGGGTCGATGATGGATGTTATGGAGTACCCGTGTGGCTTCTTAATAAGATCAAATTTCTTCTTCATCTTTTCTGTGAAGTCTAGCTCGCTTGTCTTTCAGCCAAACTCCTTGGCTAGATTCAAGCCTTCATGTGGCAGGAGCATGATTTTATGGACAAGCATGTCTATGATGGGGATAGATGCACCAAGCCATAAACACCCATCATGCACTAGAGTCAACAGCTACCTTATACAGGTGATATTGATATTGGAGCGGTGGTAGTGGAGCATCCATAGTAGGTTCAACAACCCTGATCTATTTACTCCGCGGATCCACTCAACTGGCTCCAACATAGTGACACCAGAGTCTTTGTAATACACCTGTTTCATGTAATTCTTCGTTGCAAGGTGGGGGAACCTCTCATGGTCAGCCAAATCCAAATCCTCCATCTTTAAAAGGGGAACCTGTGCCAGGTGTTAACCTTTAAAGGTGACATTTTCTAGCAATAGGCCCCTATTAATGATGAATTTATTTGCATTCGAGGGTCCTTTGTGACCTTCACCTTTCCTTTATGTGGAGGGAAATACTCTAGAAACTTCGAAATGGGGCTCTGCGCCCTCAGCATCTATATCTTCAGCGCCCTCTTCGGCCTCCAAATCTACAACCTTCTCAGGTTGCTTGTCCTTCTTCTGTGCCTGGGTAGCAAAGTGCTTTCTAGGCAACTCGTGCACTGGCATTGGCCTCTTCTGCTTGTCTTTCTTCGACTTGTGGGTCTCGCGTACTAGTGTATATTTCAGCCTATGCGACCTTGGTGCCGTAGGCACAAGAGCTAGAGCCTCCATGCTCACCACTTCTAGGGCCGCTCCTTCGGAGGCAACAGTTCCTCCAATGCTTGCAGTCTCACCTGGTCCTGACATATTTCTACAAATGAACTATCGAGTTTCCTCGAGAAGAGTATCAAACACAGATCTTGTGACAAAATCCTCGAAAAACTTGTGAATCATAAGCAACAGACAACACAGCTCAAAAACTCTAAGGGTGCAAAGTGTTATCTGCTAGACTAGCACGCGTAATTTATAGGAGAATTTGAATTCAAATCTGACCATTCCCCCCAAAATACATCCATTAATGCTGATTTGGCAGCATATCTCCAAAGATTTCAGCCTTAAATGTTTCCCCCCCACTCCTCTTAACCGTCTCCTAGATGTCAAATTGTGAACAGTGACCCTAACGGTCATTTTCTGGCTGCGCTACGCTTATCTGCCTCCATAGCGCAACTCCCTTCGTGCTGCTACTGGTACTATGACATCACCCTTTTTCACGCAGCATCCCTTGTCACATTGTCCCCAAAATCAGGCAGTGTAGTTTATAGTCCCACACTCCCTTACAACTACCTGGAGCACTAAGACTATCCTATCATCATGTAGTCATTGAGCCGAATATACCACATACGGCTTCAACTGACTTCCATTCACTCTTCCCAGAAAAAGTTCTCCATTCAGCTTTGTGAGCGGAACCGCACGTCCATCTGTGATTTCTTTGATGACATATGGCCCCAACCAGTGCATCTGAAACTTTCTTGGAAACTTATCAAACTTACTATCATATAATAATGTCAAATCATTTACCTTGAATGTGTGCAGCTTGATGTGTCGATCATGTCATTCTTTTTCAAGTTCCTTTTGTACTCGCTGATGAAATCCAACCAAGAATCTATCCTCTTCGAGCTCCATCAACTGCACGAGCTGTTCTTCCAAGGTTCCGCGGTTCGCCATCCCTATGAAAGCTGCTATGCATAGACTAGGGACGATATATTCCATAGGCATCACAACTTCTACACCATAGACCAACCGGAAAGGTGTCTGACATGTGAGTTTTTTGCAAGTAGTCCTGTATGCCCATAATATTGTCAATACACTCACGTCCCAATCATTCGGTTGCATGTCGCCAACCTTTGTCAACGCATTCTCCAATATCTTATTGAAGGCATCCATTGTTCCATTAGCCCGAGGATGATATGGCATACTTTTCTGATGATACACTTGAAATTATTTTGTTAGCGAGTTGATCATTTCGTTGAGGAAGTGCGTAACATGATCACTCATCAGCACTTTTGGGCAACCAAACCTGGTTAACACGTAATCAAACAAGAATTTAGCTATTGTAGCCCCTATAGAATCCTTCACAAGTTGTGCCTCCACCCATCTAGTTAGATATTATGTCGCGGTGATGATATAGTGCGCACTTGTTTTCTTACTTAGGGGTTGAATTGGTCCTACAAAATCAATTTCCCATTTCTCAAATGGCTGCAATGACACCTGAGGATTTAATGGTAGCTTGTCCCTCTGTGATGGTCTTCCCATTCTCTAACATGCATCACATGCCCTATAATATGATTTAGAATCTTTATGCAACATAGGCCACCACAACCCAGTGCGCAAAACCTTCTGCGTTGTTGCTTTTCCTGCATAATGCCCTCCCACAGCTCCTCCATGAGCTTCAACGAGGATGCTATTTTGTTCAAAATAGGGCACATATCGTCGGAGTATCTCGTCCGATCCAATCTTATACAAATGTCCAACAATTACTAAGAAATTTGTCACGGGCACTACCAACTCTTTCTTCTGCTAACTAGTGTATCCTTCTAGAGCTATCCATGTAGTCAAGAAGTGGATAATATCCACAAAGTGGTTATCCGCTATGCGCAACGTGAAGAGCTACATGTTGGGTGGCCCTTCCACAAAATTAGTAGGCTCCTCCCCTGTCTCAATGCACGACAAATGGTTAGGTCCTGCATTCAACCTTCCTGGTTTCACAATTACCTCAAAATCATATTCTTGAAACAACAACAACCATCTACATATCTTCCCCCCCAACATAGGCCTATTGATTAGATACTTCAAGGTAGAATGCTCTGTGTACATCTTGAAATGTCCGCCAAATAGATAATGTTTTAACTTTTGGAACGCGTACACCATAGCCAATCCTTCATGCTCTATTGTTGAATAATTATTTTTAGCCTTTGACAACTTTCTTCTTGTAGGATGATCCATCTCTCCTTCACCATCCTATGTTAGCACTGCTCCCAATGCAATACACAAGGCATCAACGTGCACATGGAATTCCTTCTTCCAATCTGGGAAGACCAAGATCAGCTCGGTGACCATATTTTTTTTCAATACATCCAAATTGCACTGACATTCTTCATCCCAACAGAATGTAGCGTCCTTCTTCAGTAACTTCTCCATAGGAGTGGTAATATGGGCATAAGCCTTAATGAACTTTCGATAATACCCAATATGGCCCAAGGTTACGCGCAGTTGTTTGACACTCCTTGGGGCCTCCAAATTGACTATTACCACGATCTTTATGGGATCCACCATTAGTCCTTGCTTGCACACCACATGACCCAGCAAAATTCCAAAGGGGACACAGAATAAGCATTTCTTTAGGTTCAACGTGATCTGATATCTTCGACACGTATCCAACATTAATCATAGACTGGCTACATGGTGCTTTACTAACCCAAACACTCTCTAGTCATCAAAATATACCTCCAATAATTTGTGAATGAACTCTTTGAACGATGTGATGACTATGCGGGAGAATATCGTCGACACATTCTTGAGTCCAAATGACAACACTGTATACTGAAAACAACCCCATTCCATCGCAAAGGTTGTCTATCTCTTATCTTCTGGCACGATCTTAATCTGATGGTACCCATAGAACCCCTCAGTGAATGAATAGGCCTCCTGCCCTCCTACATTGTCTAGTACCTCATCAGTAAATGGCGTCCGGAAAGGATCATGGACACAGGCATGATTAAGCTTTCTTAGATCTACACAAATCCTTATTTCCCCCTTTTGTTTCTTCTCTTGGACCACCATTAGGCTCACCAATCGGATTCCTCCACAAGTTTGATAATTCTTGCTTCAAGCATCTTGTCCAACTCCAAACGGTCATTTTCCTTATATTTGGGATTAAGGCAATATGACCTTGCTTGACAGGCTTCACGTCTGGTTTCAAAGTTATTTTCATTACACCCAAATCACATATCATGCCTTTCAAATCCAAAAATTTTGTAGGAAAAAGATCCTAGTACTCGCGGAGTAGCTCAGTAACTTTATCCATAGTGGCATCATCCTAGTAATCCCCAATCTTTGCAAATTTTGGCTTCGCTTCAGTACCAATATTTACTTGCCTAGTCTTCAATGATGTGGTGGTATCCAGGTTCTCTATCTGCAGACCTTCGACGTCGCAGTGGCCTTCCGTTTTTTGGATATTGATATTCCTTGGATCATCGTCCTCCCCTTCAGTAGTCACATTATAGCATTCCAGCGCATGGCACAGTTGGGTGCTCCAATCCAGTTGAACCAATTCCAAAGTATCCTGCAGAATTTTGAATATCGCTACCTTAACTTCTTGCAGTGCCTCATCAATGCTTTTGAACCCATATTCAAAACTGAAATTCATTAAGAACCCTTTCCTTAATATATCCCACTCCGTGGTGCCATGGCGGAGCTCCATTTCCAGATACCAATTCATAGGGATTATATCCAGACTGTGACAGAATAAGTGCACCCACTATGGTTGCGGCTTTGTTCCATAGAATTTAGTCCACTTTGCTAAATGATCATGCGGATCATTCCTCCCATCATATTTCTCAGTTAACCACACTTTAGGATGACCAAATCACATCCTCATTATCCTCCTGTAATCACGTCATTAATCAAAGTTGTCCTTGTGCATACCCCACCATTGAGCAGGCGTAGCGCGCAATGCCAAATCCAGAGCCTGAAAACAATGATCCTCTAGGACTTCTCTTTCAAAATAATCCAAAAACTTATCTACACCAGTTAAACCATCGTAATAAGGTAAATTTCTTACCTCTGAGGACACACAATGCATTGATTTAGTCATCATATTGCAGCGCAACGTAGATACTTCATGCAGCCTATTCTGCCAATGCTCCAATTCTTCATCTGATTCTGAGGTACAGAAGCTTTCGCAGTCCCCTGCAATCCATCCATCAACTTTTGGATTAACCCACTCTTATTCTGGCACTGTTATTTTATATATCTGATCCAAATCATCATCATTTTCCTCATAGTCGTGGACTGGTTCAGTATAGCGCGATCCTTCTGCAGGGTCCAATGGTACTACAATGCCGAGTGATTTCCCTTCAAACAACATTGTCCGCTTCATCAAATTGATGACCCTATTCATGTCGATAGCCCAATCAATTCCTAGGAGCACAGGGTATGGATTGCTATCATCAACAATCTCTATCACTTCAAAATCAGCAGTGCACTTGCACCTTGTATATCTACGATCACTCCATGAAATCGTCCCATAGGGATAATCTTCTACTAGTTTGCCATCCTTAATTGAATCAGAGACCACTGCAGTGCAGGTATCCCCATTCTTTTGTTTAGGCAAAAAGTTCACATTAGATCCCAGATCCAGAATAATCTGGTCCATCTCATAGTCTCTTATTTGCATGGTAAGCCTCATCTTGTGCCCTGTCCTTGTCTTATGTTTGCCAATATTTCTGACTATGCAGTGTCCCTCAAGAGCATTTTCCTTCCCAGTGCACTTATTTATCAATTATTGTAGCCCTTTCACAACCTTGCTATTGTGTAGTAGTTTCATACAAGTATCCAAGAAGGTGGTAAGCACAGAGGGGTCAATCTATGTAGGTGCACTAATTGCTGGCAGTTTGTCCTGACTTCCTAAGGTAGAGGCCTCAGTGAAGCTTTTATTCACCTCCATAAAAATTTCCTTTGCGCGCTCGAGATCAAACCCAACCTCCTTTTCTAGGGCCTTGCAGACCCACCTGCTTTCTTCAGGTTGTTTTCCTTTATCATCACCAGTCGTTATTCCACTTCGCAGCACGATATTCACATTTGAATCTTCCTCGCGAGGCTTGGCCCTAATCATCTGTAAGTTCTAGGTAGGATACTGAGGCCGTGCTTTCTTCACCTGCATCTTAGCCATCAACACAGGTCATTCTTCTATTATGTGGTCAAACTGAGTGCAATATTGACATGACGAGAGTGTCTCACTTGTACACTCCCATGCGTAGAGCCTTGGCATTTCGTAATTATAGCAAATGACCTGTCCACAACCTCCACCAGGTCCTCCTCCTCCTCGACCTTCTCTGTGCCCCTAATATCCCCTGCGCTCCCCCAGCGTCTTGATCTGGAGGCCAAGTTTCTGCTTGCATTCGATAAATAGGCATCCTCTCCATCATTAGTTCATAGTTATGGTAGTGACGCTCATCGTGGTCCACTGATTTGCAAAAATCACAAAACAATTATTGTGGTGTCTGCACAAAAGTTTGCAACAAACGATAGTTATCTATTACATGTTTTCTAGCCACCTGACAAATAGTGCACCATAGCACGGGCCCCATTCTTGGTCCTGTTGGAGATTCCTGCCTTAGAAGCATCGGCCCCACGGGAGATATAACTCATGAAGATAGGGCAATGATCCTTATCATGCCCCTGGCTCTTACACTTGAGGCACTAGACTT
Source organism: Pinus taeda (assembly GCA_000404065.3). NCBI lineage: Eukaryota > Viridiplantae > Streptophyta > Pinopsida > Pinales > Pinaceae > Pinus > Pinus taeda. The sequence continues at coordinate 29,305 of APFE031757441.1, forward strand.
CTTTGTACACCTCTGCCCTGGCCTCCTTTTCTTTTTTCAAGCTCTTGAATTCCAAACACAGGTTTTGCAACTACGAGTGAATTTGTTGGACTCCCAAAGACGCGGCTTGAATAGGTGTTTCATGGAATCTCATCGCAATTTCTAGAGCTTCCGCTTGAGTTCCTATCTTTTGCTGTGACAAAGAAATCCTTAGGTGGGGCAAGGGCGTGGCTATAAACCAATCACAGCGCTAACTATCTGTGAGATTCATATTAGTTTCATAGATTCTGCACTTTAGTCTTTGATCTAGCTCCCAGGGCGTTTCACCGGGCCTCGTCATGATTTCCTTAAATCCAATTATTGATTGTGAGGTAGACTTAGGCTTACCGAATTCCTTGTTCAAAGCGGTGTGAGTATCTGATAATGATGCAAGTGGATTATCAGTGCAATACTTAACTTACCATATCAGCATGTGATCCTGTAGAGTTGTAACCAACTGCACCTTCTTTATATTATCATCCATAATATTTTGTGTTGTCCACACAACCTTTGCAACAAACCAAAACAGATATAGATCCTCACTTCCTAAGCCCTTGAAAACTAGCAACTTCATGGTATTCGACATGTTGAACGGCGGGGGTGGCGTTGGTGGTATGGGTGACGGTGTATGTTGTTGGGGTGAAGCTGGAGGTGGCGTGGATGGTATCCGTGGAAAACCATATCTTATCAACTGGACACCACTCTGCAGTGAAGCTTGTGCTGCTCCCTCGTCATCACTCACAGGAGGTCCAATCAACAGGCTATATTCAGGGCCTGTTCTTCCCCTATCTCTGAAGAGCTTCCCACTTCGCATAGCTCCAAACATCAAGGCAATGGCATAACCCGTTTCTCACACAACAACATCTTAATCCAAGTATTCAAAGATCTTAGATACTTACCTCCCGGTCCTTTGAAGAAGCGTCTCTCTGCTTCGTTGTAACTGACTAGCGAATTTTTGTAACAAATCCTTCTATAACCCAATCAAGCCAATGGTCAACAACGCATGCTACCTTATCTTCAAAGGCTTCCAACCTCCGTACTAGCTTCGGATTCCACACTATTGGACCTTCAAGCCTCTACCTTCTTTAGTCATCTGTCAATTTAGCTATCCACTCGCATAGTTCAATCGGGAAGGTGCAGAAGAAAAATTCGTGTATCTCTATGTACAAATATCTGTCCAACCACTGTTCTTTTGTAACTTGCGGATTCTCGTTTTCTTGCGCCACGAATTCATGGATCTTTCTATCCAACCACTTTTCTATTTTCTTATTGGTTAGATTCCATGATGCGACATCGCACATCTCTTTATGTAGATCCCAATCCCGGCAACATAACCATTTGTTGGCTTATGGGGTCCTGACCTAGGTTCAGAGTTAGTTGTGCCAAACAAATCCTTACGCTATTGGACCTTTTGGCATCAATCTATGGTGTGCAAACTAAAGTCTCACCTGAAGCAGTATGGGGGGATGCTGGAACTAAGTTTCCGCACCCAGAGATTAGTGTGATGTCTTTTTGTGACCTAGATTTGCCTTCGCACATATCTTTAAGCCTTTAAGGCTTATCGTTGTAACTTCCCTTGATTGGCCTCTAGACCTCCGTGAAGTTCTACGACTGGATTTTGCGAACCCTGAACAGGCAAATTATCTACTTACTCGCACCATAGATTCTCCTTAGATCAATATTTACTCATATTTACCTAAGTGTTCAATACCTTTAACAGAAAGTGTTATGATATTCTCATAATCACTTAACATTAATTGCAATTAGATAATAAGACGGATCAAGCAAATTCACGCATCAATACATCATTATTTTGTAAAGACATCATTTCATCACAGCATATATCGCAATCATACATAACAGAAGTAAAGAGATAAAACATAGGAATTTCTACAACAATATTCTTTATTAATCTTCAGTAAAGGCTTACAAACTCAAAACTTCCCTGCACAATCAGCTGCAGGGGTTCGCGACTCAGTTGCGGACAAAACTCTAAGCCTCTAATCCCTCAGTGGTAGAGCCTTTTTCCCCTCTAAGACTTACTTCTCTACGCTAGACTTCTTCGTTCGTACCCATAGACAAGGCATAGATCTTCCTTAGACTCTCTAAGACACGCCTATTTATACAATCCCATGATCAGCGGACCATGGGTAGATCTCAAAAATCGACTCATCTTTACATGAACAAGGGTAAAAACCATTTTTGACTCTTAACTAACTCCGTGTCCACAATTTACATAGACTTTACATCTTTTTACATTAAAATTTGGGCTTTTGCCGCAAAACTGACCTAGGGGACCCCATCCCAACAATTACCTGAAACCAATTGAGCCAAAGAGGTATAACCAGCTGGAAATAAAGGTTCATTGCTTTTAGGCGACGAAGGAGGTGCAACACTTCCCAAATATGGATAACCTTCAGGTGAAAAGTTATATTCAGAATCATTGTCAACTCCAGGAGTATGAGTAGATGAGACTTCTGTTGGACCTTGAGAAGAGACTAGAAACTCACCTTCTGAAGCCATGGGTGGAAATAGTTGGCTAGGGGGAATCCGAGATGGTTGTGGATATAACACCAAAGGTACACCAGGGATATCGTATGGACTATAAGTTTGTTGAGGATATATAACCATTGGATCATAAAGTGGATTCAGAGGTAATAGAACAAACTTCTGTGGACTCTCGGGGGCTTCTGGATCAAATTTTTGAGATGCTGAGTCTCGAGGTGGAGGACGAGAAGAAAGGGGTTGAATACTTAGGATAATTCCAATTTCGAGACCTTTGACTTCAAGTGATTGTGAAAACTAAGGATGAACTACTTGTGATGACCCTTCAGTATCATATGATGAAGGGGAAATGTAAGGTGAACCCGCTGGTTCATCCACGATGACTTTTTCTCAAAAAATAATAAGGACTGGTTGATTTGAGCCTACAATTGAAATTTACTATTAATCAGAAAATATGAGGCCAAGGATAATCGCATAGGTAATTCATGTTATCATGGGCAATTAAATTTTAGAACTTAAAAATAAGAAATAAATAAAAAAGGGTGTACTAGGCAAGAGAGGGTGTACTAGGCAAGAGGGTTTACCAAGTATCCGTGAACCATTATATACATCTTAGCTAAAACCAAAGACTTAATGTATGACAACCGATCTCCCTGAATGTTGTGTTCAGTCTATCACGTTTACAAGGAGGTTGTTTCGGTTACCTGTTGCTGAAGGATAGCAACCTAGTGGGGTCTCCCAATATATACTCGACAGTACGGGGAGCACAATTCTATGTTAGCACTATCTGATGCATAATTTTTCAGTGAGAGCATTCCCATATACTTGTCATACTAGAGTGCCTCCGATATACCCAAGAGTACTAGAGAACCTCTGATATACTTTCATACTGGAACGTGATTTCACCCCCGGGATATAATGCAGGCAGTTAACGACAATTGCTAGGTTTATAGACATTGGAACACGTCTCTAGCTTAGACCTCTAAATTTTTGCATTAAGTTCCAAATGCTCCTTAGGTTAATTTAGTAAATTTTAATATTTTTCTTGAATTAAGTTTCAATTTTGGGCTCAAACGATGTCACCTAAATCCTAGAATGCAACTATATGAGAAAAAGGAAACCTTTCATTTCAATGAATTCTGTATTAACAAGGGAAGAAAGTTCAATCAATTAATGCATCAAACAATATGCCTCCACTAACTTTTCCAAATTCAACATGTAATAGAAAAACTAAACTTCACTTTCACTAATGAACATGCAATCTATTGAAAATAAAAATGACTTTTACTTCACTAAGATGCACTTTACCTATATGACGTTCTCTTTGATTTTCAGATTCTCACATACAACTAAGCTTCAACTAAAGCAAAAACGAAGATTTTGGTTCAAAATACTCCGAATTCAATCAAGGCATCAACCAAAGTAACACCAAATTCAGAAGCACTCAATGAAAATGTCTTTCACTTTCTCTTTCAAATAGATAAGCAAATATACTCATTTCAGTTTGTAAACCAAACAATGTAATCTATGCTTGATGAATGACAAATATGGATTTCAAATGCAAGATGACCTAGTACAAATGAAAAACAACTTTGCACAAGACAAATCAAAACCAATGTAAATCAATGTTTCAAGTGATTTTACTATATGAATAGACCTAATCATTCAGCGAACCAGAGACTCAAAGACACTCACAAGTGGTAAGTGACAATCAAATGAGCTATAAACCCTAACATCAATGCAATTGCACTCAAATGCTTGAAAGTTCAAAGAAGTAAGAATTTGCTAATAAAATGAGGTAATCAATTAAAACATCAACAAATCCATTCATGCAGGATAAAGCAAGACCTCAGGGACTCAGACACGCTGGAGTTTAACAGAGAATCCCTAGGGTTTTTTCCAATCTTAGGGATCAACGTGACTGTTATGGCCAAACTGACACTAAACAGGGGATCAACGTGACTATTTTGATAAAAAAATGCGATGGCAACGTAACTGTTAGAGAAGAAAGAACGTTGGGTGAGGAATAATGCAAAAAATAAAAAATAAAAAAAATCAGAAACGCTTCTAGACTGAGCACTCTAAGATAACAATAGTGATTGTGCAAACCTATACAAACCCAAACTAACTGAGAACACGATGGTCAGTCAAATTGATCAAGAGATCAATTGAGAAAGGTGGATGAAAAGGTTATAGCTTCCCCAGAGGAGTCACCATTTTTTTGTGAAGGAAAATCTCCTCTACAGACAGAGGTGATCCCTCTAGCCTAATGAGTGGGTCTAGTAACAAACTAAACAAACTAACATACACTTTCCTAGCCTATGTTCGACAAATGCAGAGAGAAGGAGAAACCTACCTCGCTATGATGCTAATCGCTCGATCCTTGGAGATGGCTTTGAATCTTTCACTCCAGGCCTCGCTCGTTACTTATTCTTCACATCCAAATACCGACAAGGAAGATCAAAGAGCTATGCAAGATACAAGAGCATATATGGAATACATCAAACATAAACTACTTAATATATCGAGTATTAAGCTAATTGCATAAACATTTACACAATTATGGAAACTGAACATCAGATGTATATATTAATAAGCTAAAAATGGAAGCATACAACCTATGCCTTGATGTTTCAGTGGATGTCCAAGTCTAAGCAAAGACTCTTCAGGCACTCCTTCTCTAAACTAGAATGGGTAGCATGTAAGCATAATCTCAGCATAGGGATGCCACAATCAATGACCAACCATTTGGGGATGGAAGGGAGTGAATTTATAGGAAGGGAGAGGGATTTAGGGATCCACAAAATAGGGAGGAAGGTCCACATCTCAAGGGGAAAGCCCATGATGATAATATCAAGAGGCCCAAATGAGACAGCTAGACCATATCAACAACAACTAACATCCAGCTCGTTCTTCCCAAACGTTCTAGAAGGAGAAGCTTCTCCTCCAGTTTGGGAAAACTTGCCAGAAGAGGTTCAGCGTAGGTTTTCATATGAAAAACCGTGCTAGCAGCGCAAGTGTATAATTAAGCAACCTGCCATCAGCATGGGCATGTAGTGGAGAAAAGTGTGTTGATGCCAAAAATAGGGTTTTAGGCAACCTTCTCCATAATGGATTTAGGATAATTTTCCTTTGATTCTTTAGAGAGGCTTTGGTTTGTATATCATGATGGATATGCTGCAAAGTAGTCAATGTTTTGGCACTTCAGGATATGGACAAGAAGTGAACAGGAGGTGTGACAAAATACTATGTAACAGTGCCATGGTTGAAACCACCGGGCAACTGCATAATTTCGAAAGGGCGCCTTTCCTCTGTCAATCTCTTGACCATCGGTGATGCAATTCCAAAAGTTGTTAACGCTTGATACCTTAACTGCATGGTATCCATTTTCATTCCATATGATTACTGACATAGATTATTTATCATATACTAAGTTCTAATGAAATTTTTATTTAATATACAAATGAAATTTTGATAAAATTTGTATATACCTTAAATTTGCTATATTTAAACAACAAAATTTGGTAATGATGTTCTGAGGAAGGTGGTATTATGAAATAATATGTACAAATATTCCAATCCATTGAAAAGCTCAAAGTTAATACTAATAATTTAGTATTATGCAAAATTTAAAAATAAAATTGGAAAGAGAAGCTTCCTTAATCTCTACGTAAAGGGAGTAGGTCTCACCATCTACAACATAGGAAGAAGGAACTATCTTAGAGTAAGAAAACGTACTTATTTTCAAATTAAAATGGAATGTCATAGCTCTTATCATTTGCCAATCACCTTGGTCCAATTAATGTATCTACCCCTTCACTAGACCAATCATCAGAATATTCTTAATAATATTTAGTTATGAGTTCGAGGATATTGGATTTTAAATCCTATTCATAGTTTAACATATGCTTTTTTAATTCTTTTGTATGTATATTAAAATACGAGTTGTATGGTTTCATGGCAGTGGATAATCTTAAATCATTGACAAGGATAACTCAAACAGTTTATGAGTTTTGCTTTGTCATACTAGAGTGTGATATTTGCTATAAAATTTGATTTTTATTTTGTATTTTGGTTAGGTTTTTTGTTGGGTTAGTAGTGGACTAGTACTTTTGCTATGGAAGTGATAATTTTGAAGGAAACGTAGTGAACAAGCATTATATAATAGTTAGTTTTGCGGCATAGTTTAAGAATAGTTAAATTATAGTTTAAGAATAGTTAAATTATAGTAAAAATATTGAATTCAAACTAGTGTTCAGGTTTAAAATTTTATTAATTTGAGTTTTACTTATTGGTAAAGTCTTGATCTATTCAACTAAAGAGTAAGGCTCTGATTTCAATGGCTATGCAAATATAGCTTTAAAAAATTATAATATGTTATATTTGCATTTACATTTGAACTACATTAGTTGTCTAAAAAAAGATTGTCTCTCCAAATCAAGAATTATATATTTTATTTCTTCAAATTTGAACTAAAATATTCAATAAAAAATTCTTTTAATACAATTATTAGCTTATAAAAATACATATAATTTTTTTTTTTGAATTTTGTATTTTGAAAAAAAATAATAATAATATTGATTTATTATTTAGTTTATAAAAATGTGTATGTTTTATTTTATTACAATTTGAATTTAGGTTTTAACCCAAAAAAGTATATATTATTATTATTATTATTCAATTTTAAGGTCAAGGCCAAGCCAAACACCAAATTGGTGTTTGTGGGATAAAGGGATCCACCTCCGCTCAAATGAATTTGACTACTAAGTCTACAAAGGCATACTTACTTTAGCGCCCTCTAGTTTTTGAAGTTGACCTCTTAGGAGGAAACACATGCTCTTAACCATAGGCCCACTAGCTTTATATATATATATATATTATATTTAAAGTTTTTGATTAAAATATTCAATTACTTTTTTTTTAATATTAGTTTATTTATAAAACAATTGATATGATATGAATCATCATTTCAATCATTAATATATATACTTAAGATTCACCCACACTGCCAAAAATCATCGAAATACGAATTCTTTTTGTTTCATAAAAATGTGATAGTGCAGTACACTAAGAGTTTAAGGAAGGTTGAGAGAGGTTGTTGCTTGCTGAGGGACAAACAAAACCCTAGCTAGAGAACAACACAAGAAGCTTGCAACTGATCTTCAGCGGCCCCTTGCTACTGGGGTTTGAGTACCATGGACACACCAGAGGATGGAGAGCTTCTATCAAATCAACAACAAGAAAATGAAGGAATTGCAAAAGCTTTTGCCTCCCTCATCTCCGCAATGGGCCCGACAAAGAACAGAGCTTCAATCACAAAGTTTATTAAAAGATTGGAAGACATTCCTGAAATCTCACTTCCTCCTGCCCTTCCCCGCAGAGCAGCGCTTTCTTTGGCAGAGCGGGGATTAGTGGGGAAGTTTACGGGGTTATGGTCATCGCCCAAAACTATGCAAAAATGGGTAGAAAGGAATTGGAACACGTTAATAGATGGAAAAATATCAATCAGGTTTTGCAGAAGAGGATATTACACCTTTCACTTTGAAACCAAGGAGGATTGAGACTTGATTTTCAGGAATGGACCTTATTTTATGGACATAAGGGGTTTGTATCTAAACAGATGGATGTCGGATTTCAACCCAGAAATGGATGTCCCCAATGTCGTCCCCGTCTGGGTTAGATTGCCACACCTCCCCCTTCACTATTGGGGGGATGATTCAGTCAAATCCATAGGAAACGCAGTTGGGAAATATATAGATAGATGCGAGCCAAAGGAAAATATGCATGCATGTGCCAGAATCTGTGTAGAAGTGGATTTGGGGAAAGGGCTACCAGACGCTATCAAAATCAAAGTGGACCAATGGACACACATACAATAGCTGGATTATGAACAAATTCCTTTCAAATGCAAGGTATGTCACGAATATGGTCATTTTGCAAATAGATGTACAAAAAAAAGAAAATGAAAATGAAAAGAGTGAAGAACCAGAAAACAAATGGGAATAGGTCAAAAGAAAGAAGATAGTCAACAAACAAACAAATATATCTTCCTCGCAACCCCCCACATCCTCTGATCTCCATCCCACATCACCCAAAGAAGATAATAATCCCGTTGCCAGCCTTAATCCTTTTGAGCCTCTTGATCCTTTAACCCCCTCATCCCCTGGACCACGATCTAGATCCACATCCCCACAACATACCCCCAACCCCCCATCATCCCCTCTGGCATCAAACTCTCACACCCCTCCCCCGCCCTCAGTAGACAAAATTCTAACCAGAAAATAGTCAAAGGAAGCACCTCCAAACGTAGAATACAAAAAAAAGCAGGAAGAAAGACAAACAAAGAACTCAGGGATGAAACAGCAGCAAAGGAAATGGCATTAGGAACACATCAACCTATGGAAAGCTTCTTAGGAAGGAATACAAGAAACAACGAAAAGAACCAACAAAGAGGGAAAGGAGCCATGCACCACCCAACAAGTAAATAATGATAGTGGTCTCCTGGAATTATAGAGGAATAGGATCATTCGTCAAATAAAATACCACAAGAGACATTCTGGCAAAAGAAAACCCAGATATCCTTATGATTCAGGAGACAAAAAAAAACAATCAAGAAATTGAATATATATATATATATATATATATAAATATATATATATATATATATATATATTATATATATTATATATATATATATATATATATAAAGAGAAATTATGAAGGGGAAGCAATACAGGCAATAGGAGCGTCTGGAGGTATTTGCACAATATGGAAAAAAGGAACATGGGAGTTAATAAAATACAAAAAAATACCAGCATTGGATCCAAACAGACCTAATGCAAACCAACACAAAAGAGAGGTACAGTGTTATAAATATATATGCCCCAAATCACTACAAGGAAAAAAAGCAATGTTGGGCAACCATAAAAGAAGCTCTAAGAGAAATACAAGCTAGGAAAATAATTCTAGTGGGAGATTTAAATTTGGTAAGAAGTATAGAAGAAAAGTTTGGAGGAACATACCATACTGACCCATCCAGGAATATTCTAGAAGAAATAATGGAACAAAACAATTTAATAGACATCCTACCTAGCAACGGGAAATACACTTGGAGCAATAAAAGAGTGGGCAAAAGAAACATAAAAGAGAGGCTGCATAGAATTTTGATACAATAAAACATAGTAGCAGTGCACAACTCCATAAAATCAAAAATTATACACACCACAGCATCTAACCATAAACCGGTGACAATAGTCATGGGCAATATGGAAAATCAGGGACCGCTCCCGTTCAGATACAACTCAATTTGGGACAACAACACAGAAATTAGCGAAATAGTCAAGGAAGCATGGGAGCCAAGAGTAACAGGATCACCACAGTATATCTGGGAAACAAAATTAAAAACTGCAAGAACCAAACTAAAGGAATGGGCAAGAGCAAATGAAATTAAAAAAAAAAAAAGAGTTACAACAGAAAATGGAAAGCATGCAAACTGAACAAGAAAACAGAGAAGAAGGCAAGCAATATTACCTTAGAGAGAAGGAAATCTTCTGAGAAATATATAGGGAAAATAGGAAAGAAGAAGAAGAGGCAAGACTGAAATCCAAAAGTTTGTGGCTCAAGGCAGGGGACAAAAACACATCATTTTTCCACAATACAATGAAAATAAGAAGGGATAGAAATTAAATAGAAAAAATTCAAGTCAAAATACAAGAGGTCAGAGGTGCAGAGGAACTAAAAAAAAAAACCTATCAACACTTTAAAAACTTACTATCAGCCAGTGGAGAAATGGTTGAGAGTGAAGATTTCTTGAAACACAAAAAAAAGAACAAAATGCTACAATGTGCAAGGATCCCACAGAAGAATAGGTAGTGGCAGCTATATGGAGCCTACATCCAGACAAAGCCCCTGGGCCAGATGGTTTCACAATAGCATTCTACAGATCTCACTAGCATATCATCAGAAAGGATTTCTTAAGAATGGTGAAGAATGTCTTCAAAAAAAAAAGGAGGCGACACAAAATCCTCCTATCTTACTGTAATCCCAAAGGAAACAAACCCCTCAACTTTCAATAGGTTTCACCCTATCTCTCTTTGCAATTCTTTTTACAAGATAATAACAAAAATAATTGCAAATAGAATCAAGGAAGTACTCCTAATAATCATATCTGAAAATCAAGGAGGTTTCGTGCCCAACAGGCAAATCATAGATAATGTCATTATTGTATAGGAAGCTATTCACTCTAGTATGCTAAGGCAAGAGAAAGGCCTCATAATCAAGCTAGATATGGCTAATGCTTTTGACAGGGTCAACCATCCATATCTAATGGTTGTCCTCTAGAAACTTGGTTTCTCAAGAGAAATAAGGGAAGTCATACAGGCATGCATTTCTATCCCTTGGATTGCCCCCCTTATAAATGGAAGGCCCAATTACTTCTTCCAAAGCACAAGAGGCCTTAGGTAAGGTTGTCCACTCTCTCCCTTCCTATATATTATAATGACAGAAACCTTAAGTAGGGTTTTGGAAAACCAAAGAAAGGAAAGAAGCATCACAGGGATTAGAATAGCAAGAGGAGTTAAAACAATAAACCACTCACTTTTTGCTGACAATACATTACTGCTGGGAGGGGCTTCGAAAATAATAGCAAGGAGGTTTTAAAAAGTTCTGTATGATTTCCTACAGGTTTTAGGTGGGATATTAAACAATGCAAAATGCAGTATATATGGACGGAATACCCCCCCAAGAACTATGCAAAGGATCTCACAAATCTTAGACATCCCTGTACAAGAAAAATGGACATACTTCTTCTATCTGGGACTTCCAATCTCAAAAGAGAACATGAAGACATAAATATGGACTAGACAAATTGAAAAAATGAAAAACAAAATACAAAGCTGGGGTATGATGTGGTTGGATATGGCAGGAAGGGGAATACTAATCAAAGCACTCCTTGCAGCTCTACCTATCTACCAATATGCAATAATCATGGCTCGAGCAAGTGCACACAAACACATGGAGTTAATCTTAAGAAGTTTCTTGTGGCAGGGGGGGAAGCAATAAAACAAAAAATTTAGCTTGGTTAGGTGGGAGCAAGTAGTTCTTCCTTATGAACAAGGAGGACTATCAATTCGGATACCTGGGCTTATGAATGCAGATCTGGGAATGAAAATAATATGGAGACTAATTACAGGAAAAGAGAGCTAGTGGAAAAAGACTCTCTTATCTAAATATATGGATGGCACTAGGGAAATATTGCTTAAGGGAAACATCCCAATTAGACAATGTACTTAAGTCTGGAAGCTGGTTAAAAAAACAATTCCATTAATGAGAAGATACATTTCTAAAATCCCAAGCAATGGAAAAACAATCTCAATCTGGGAGGACAGAATCATGGGAAAAGAACCACTTCAGACCCATCCAGAAATTGAAGACATACAAGAGTGGATTAAAGGTAAAGGTTTTAACACTTTACACTCAATCTCTTTATGGAAGCAAAAGGAGTGGCAGGACTGGAAAATCTCAGCAATTCCGGTAGACCTGGAAGGGCAATGGAGCAAAATCAGGCAGCTCTTAAAAGGGGCAGCGCCAATCCATCATGATGAGGAAGATGAATATCTCTGGGATCCAATCGATGGACATTATACAGTTAGGACTGGATACAAAATCCTTCAAGAACAACCAAATCAACAAGAGTGGGATTCTTGGAAAATAGCATGGAAATCAGAAAGCCTGCCTAAGATAAAAATGTTCATTTGGACTCTTTTAAAAGAGAGAATATTGACCAGTGAAAACTTAAAAAAAAAAAAAAAAGGCTTTCAAGGTCCAACACAGTGCCCATTATGCATGTAGGCAGAAGAAAATATTCAACATTTTTCCAAGAATGTATCTTCGCCAAAGAATGTTAGCAACAGATGATAAGTCCTTTGGAAATAAGAATAAATTTCGAAAAGCCCTTGCCAGATTTTCTTCAGACCTTTGAGAAAGCCTACCCATACACAACAAAGAAAAAAGTCACAATTCAGAGTATATGGAAATGCATTCCAGTGGTTTTATGTTGGCAAATTTGGTTGACAAGAAACAAGTGCATTTTCAAAAATCAAATTCCAAGGATAGGGAAGACCCTTTCAAAAAATTGGGGTCTAACCTCTGAAATACTCAATGTCAAAGGAATAGCTCCAACAAACAATCAAATCCTTCAACAGGAAAAGAGGGATTGGCTAAGCAAAGCCATAATAAATAATAATAAGCAAAGAGGACATAAGAAGATAAGCACAGGAGGTACATGGAAAATAAGAATGAGTGAAGAGGAACTGACAAATTGGAGGAAAAACCAAAATAGATACTGTCTACACTTTGATGGGGCTTCAAAGAATAATCTGGGAAACATAGGGGCAGGAGGAATAATCCTCGATCTAGATGGGAAAGAAACTGTCACTTATGAATGGGGCTTGTGAAAAATTTCAAATAACAAGGCAGAAGCATACAGTTTGTTGATGGGAACAAGAATAATTAAAAAAAGAAAAATTCAAAATCTCATCATCATAGGAGATTCAACCATAATAATAGAGGCAATGGCAAGAAACAAAAAACCAAGCAATGAGCACATGAACAGAATATTTAGAAGAATCAGGAAGAACTTGGAAGGCTCTAGCAATGTAATCTACAGACATGTCTTGAGAATTCACAATCAACAGGCAGATTACTTTGCAAACCAAGTAGTGAAAAAAAATGAAGGGCTTGTTCATGAAAACCAGGAGGAATACCAAAGCTTAGTTCCTTAATAACTAGCAAAAGCCTTAGGTTTAAAGTTAACCAAATCCAAAGGAAAATCACAATGAGAAAAGCAATAAATAAATCAAAAACAGCTACAAATCAACAAAGGACACAATACCGCAACAACAGCCAAGAAAATAGGGGAAAGCAAAGGAAAAAGCATGAAACTTTAGGCTTTCACACTAGTAACAGCAGGAATGAAGGCATGGATCCAAGTCACAAGAACCACATTGAAATCTCATCGAAGGTAGGTTTCAGGCTGAGATAAAGCACAATAAGAACAGAGGGTACATTCATAAAAATTGCAGCAACAATCTCAGCGAGGAAGTTCCCATTTTTCGTGTTATTATAGTGATTCTTTGGTCTCCAAAACCCCCCCTATCCTATCTCATTGCTAGCAGTGTTTCCTCTTCACAATGTGCATACTTCATCTTAAGCCTCCATCCTTCTTGTTACCCACACCTCAGCCACATTTCAAAAAACCTTTCATTTGCATCCATTCCTACCATCGGGCCCGCACTTCCGATCAAATTAAGACTATTAATCGGGAGCTCGATCCGATTGTAGTTGTTTAGCCCGACCATCCAAATCTGTGTGAACCACCCTCACTGTTTATCTGTTCACATAGGATTGGACAGCTCTCACCGATTTCGGGCGGTCAACAAGCACAGAGAATATCTGCCCGAAAAGCGGTATTTTCTCTCTCCTCTAATGCTATGTGTCGCCCGATCAATGGAATCAGGTGACCCCTCCCTTTTACCGCTTACGATTTTTATCTTGTCCGATATACCACCTCTGCATTTAATACTGCCTTCCTGCTTGGTTAACTTGTGGACTTGTTCGCGCCCGTTGACCGTCGATCTTAGCCTTCAACGGTTGCGATGGATCCTCCAGCCATTAGTGCCATTGATTTATCCTGTCCACACAGCCTCTAATCCCAACCTCTGCGTTTGAACCTGGGCTACTAATCCTCTGAAAAACTCGTCCGTCGACTCACCCAACAGTCCCCGTTTATGCAAAAAGGAAAGTGGACAACCGTAGCAAAAGAAGAAGCATCTCAGGCAACCCAAAACTAGAGATATATAGCAAAACCTGGAGCAGAAAGCAAAGACATGGGAAGAACAAGCATACAAATCACATGGTATCCAACCCAATAAAGGAGAGAACTCTTCGAACAACAAAGGAGAGAACTTGGACAATTTTTGTGAGGAGGAACCAGTCAAATCAGGAGCATTCAGTCTTTGAGCTTTGAACATCTATCAGAGAGCTCATGACTTGTAAATTTTTATTTCTAGTAGGTCAGTTCGTTAGACAGTACATTAGAATCCACATAAAAACTCAGGAAGTCTTGAATACAAGACTAGGAGAAGAGAATGCATTCTCATCTCATGGCTTTGAGGTTTTTCATGATACTGTCTATGTAATAGGAGCTTGCTCCATCAAAGCTTTTGGTAATATATAAACTAATTTTAAGAGTGTTTCAAAATACTTTATGGAAATTAAATATCTATCATTCATTTAATAAAAAATGATCATTAAGTTAAACTTTGAAAGATTTATTCCAAAGATGACACGTCCATAATAGACATGCCTATCAACATAATAATAATGTTTTCCAATAATTTAACCAAATTTTAATATTAATTAATCTCTTTTTTTTCCCGTAGAAAAAATCGTAATTTTATTCATAGGCTAAAATTACATTTTGTAGATGCTAAAAAAGCATATGCAAAAATAATGTTCCTGTTTTCACAGAAAACAACAAAAAAATAAAACTAAAAAACTATTCTTTTCTCCCTTTCTTTTTCTCCACCTTACGCCATCCCCCAATGTTGGGGGTAGTAGTTATAATGGAGGGCTAATTTTTTGTTATAGTTATGGGAGAGTCCTTGTCCGACTCAGATCCTTATGATCCATGAGTTCTCTTATTTCCAGTTATTTCCTTTCTTGTTGTCTGGGGATCGTGTTGTTGTAATGGGTTACTGGGCGCTTCCTCTTGCTTTTGCGTCTTGTCCTAGAATTTTTGTTCATCCTTTTCTGCTTCATCTTTTGTAGTGTCTGTTGTGTCTTCTTCTTCTTCCATTGGCTCTTTATTTTTCCATCCTTTAGTCTTCCTCAGTTGCTTCTTATTCCGATTGGAGATGTTTCTTGCATGTGGACAGGCACTATGAAGGTGGCCTGCTTGTAGGCATCCTTGGCATCGGAATGTTGTATTTTCACAATCCAAGGATTGTATCCACTGAGTGTTATTAAAGTTCAGTGTTATACTTTCTGGTTGCCCCTGGCTGAGATCTACTTCAACACATATTCTGGCGAAGGTAAATATTCCCATTGTAATTCTGTCTTCATAAATCTTTAGAAATTTCCCCAGGGTATTGCCTATAACGATTAAAACCTTGTGGTGCTAGAAGTGTAGTGGAAGATTGTGCATCCTAACCTAGACTGGCATCTTTGATACCACCATCGTACTAACGTCAAAATCTGGAAACCGTGGGGTGATGAAGACCCTTGCATTGCCCCAGAACCATGGCCCCTTATTAAGGATGTATTCCTTATCTTGTTCTATGCGGAATCTTATTATAAAAATACATTTTGGGTATAAGTAAATATCGTAGTCTGGTGTCCAGGTAGTGTGGATCCAATGGTGCAGGTTGCTAGATCTGGGCCAAAACCCGTTGAATCTACAAATAATTGAGTGGGAATATAGATCTGAGTACATAGCATTTACCTCAGGCATTGCAACAGTGAGCGCAGGATTCTCGGTTTTTTGTTCTACAATGTAGGGCTTGGGAAGAACATGCGCTGTTGTAGGATTGGCTTGCGCTTTCTCTTTACCCTTGAAAACATCCTTGAAGGAGCTTGTGTTCTTGTAGTTTGTGTTCTTTGAGCTGGTTCCAAAACATCCACCTCTCAGATGGAGGTTGATGATGATGGTCGAATCTGTGGTTATGTTGTAATCCTGGAGGGTGTAGTTGTTCTGTAGGCTGCGTCCCGTGTAGAACAAATCTTGCCCCAGTTCTGGTATGCCAAGTAAATTCTGTATTTTATTCCTTAGCTCTTGGATGTTGCTGCCCTTTTATAACCTTAGGCAGTAATGTGCCTTCTGGTGCTTTAATGAAGAACTGTATGTATTCTTCCTTTCCGGGGTTTCTGTCTGACTGAGTTTGCCCCCGATTAGTTGTCTGGTTCATCCAGTACTCAAATCCTAGTTCATCGCCATTTTGTTTGCCTGACTGGTGTTCCTCTGCGGTTTTGGCCCGGGAATCAGGGCATAGGGGTATCTTGATGGTTGTGTGCCCCTTGATCTGGAACTTGTGAGGTCTGCTTGCCCATTCTAGCAGATATTATGTTGTGTAATTCCCTGATTGAGGAGAGGTTATCCATATGCGCACCAGATCTATAGTGTGGTTAAGGATCCTCCAGAAACTGATCAGATCCAGCATCCCCTGGATGTTTGCGTGATCCATATGGTATTTAACGGCGTCCTTGAAGCACAGATCCGTAGTATTTTGCCCATTTCCATCTTGGGGTGCTGTCAAATCAGCCCATCCGTTCTCCTTATCCTTGAGATCAGGTTTTTTCAAACTCTCGTCCCTCTTTTTGGCCTTGGAGTCGCTCTCTCGGCAGCCCCTGCCCTTGATGGCACCGCCAATCTGCGTTATACTAGCTGAAACAGGGTTGTCCTAGGGGTGGATAGGGCGGATAGATTGTTTGAGGCTGCATGTCCAGATCCGGGCTTATTCTCCAGCAGAGGCAAAGTAACACAGATCCAAAGCTAGCAGGGAGGGTAGGTGTACCATACTTCGGAACCGGTTACGTGACAGACTGCAGAAGGAAGGGTGGGCATCAATGGCACAGCTTGCTGTTTAGGTGTCAAGGCGATTCGACCTAGCGCTGCAGAGTCTGCGTGTGCTGGGGCCATTGCTTCCTTTTCCTCCTTCAAATTGCAGCCATATATCTCTTCACTTGTGCCTTAATCAATCTCTTAAATAAACTTAAAACACTTTTATAAAATCTCTAACTTTCAAGTTAATTATCTATTTAAATATAATTTATTTTTTAAAACCATATATATATATATATATAAGTTGTGAAATCAACTGTGAGGACAATCATTATTGGTTGTTATGTATGAATGCAAGTTGACTCATCATCATTATTCAATGAAAACTATACCACCTATTGGTGGTCCATAAGGGGCACACTTTCACTTCTCCCATATACCTCTGAATCTTGGACATTAACATATTTACTTAAACTTGAGAAAGAAAAATAATATCTTAATGAGATAAAAATATTTTAAAAACATACTCCAAAACTTTATATATATAAAAACGATACAAAAATATAAATTCAACATTATTACATTTTTATTTTCCATAAACAATGTGGGACCAATTGCTTTGAGGTTATTGGAAAAGGGTTCATCACCATGCTTCTCCTCTCCTCTTTTCTAGCGTTCATTCTGTCACCTCGAATGATGGAATCTGTGAGTCAGCGTTGTTTTACTTATTGACGACCGCCGATCAAGCTGCTCCGGTCATTTCGTCACGCTAACGTCAGCACCACTGCGTCATTTAACAGCGACCTATCGCTTTCTCTAATTTCGACGAAGCGGCGTCGTGATGGAAGATATTCGATGTTCGATGTGACTCCGTTGTATGTGTCTGTCTACATACTGAGTTTGCATGAGCAAGAACCATGGGTACCTTATAATTAAATAGTGGTCAAAATAATTGATAAGATGTTTTATAGGTTAATTTAATACTTTAAATTAAATTATTATTATATATTTATTTATTTTAAAAATGTTAATATTTAATATATTTCAAAATTTTCAAACTATTAATTCTATTAATTTAATATATTTTTAAAAATAAGATTACTTATGATTTTGAGTTTTTTTTGAGGTGGGGCGAATTCTGGGATAGTGTTTCTTTTTGCAATAGTTGTGTAGACACTGTAAATTTCATGATATGGAATAATAATTAAAGTTTTTAAAATAATTTAGTAAAAGTATATGTTTTTTGTAAAGCATTATTTTAGTTCTTGCATTTCATTGATGGAATTTTTTTGTTTTTGTTTTAAGTTACTCTATTATGAGACATGAAACTTGCAATAAAGTAAAGATCTCAAAAATGATTTATGATTTAGGTGAGACTATATAATAATAAAGTGATTGACTTCCATGTAAATTAGATTATCCAATTAAGAAAAAAAAGATTGCTTTTAATTAATGGACAACTTGTCAAGGAGTCAATTTCCTCATTTTGAGAATTCCAATCTTTTCGTATAAATCTCGTCCAAGTTTTTTGTATAAATCTTGTATCAATGGATAATGGATATTTTGAGTGGTTTTGAAATTATAAATCATGAATAGCAAGCTATTACAACTCCCTAACATTACACCAATTATTTACTTATGTAATTCATTTATATGAAATTGCCATAATCTTTTATATAAATAAAATTCGTCAGTTTTTATAATAAAAAATAATTATGACATTTTTTCAAATTAAATATATGTAAATTAAACTATAAGTAATCTAAATTAAACAAATTCTTTATTATCTTATTCTTTAATTTTGAATAATATTTGTGTGGACATTATCTTTTATAGGAGATGTTTTCATCTTAAATTCATTATAAATACCAGCCTAGATCCATATTAACTTCAAATCTATCAAGTGTAAAAAAAGATCAAATTTCTCAAGGTGAACCTCATTTTTGAGTTTGGAGAGATTTGATCCCTCTAGACTTTAGAAGATTAGAAATTAAGAAGATCTAGAAGGTTATATCTATATATCTTATATATATATTATATATATATATAATATAATATTATATATATTAATTTGTTATTTTTTTTTTTATTTAGTTTTATTATAAATAATTCACCTTTCAATTTTATTTTTAATTGAACTAATTAAAAAAATTACATAACATTACAACATCAATTCCATATTAAATTAGAAAGACTCTTTCAATACAATGAAAAACATTTCAAACCTTTTATTATAAAATTTATTACCCTTAACTTAGTATTAAAAGTCTTATCCCATTATTTTGTTATTTACATTTTAGAAATTGTCATTAATAATTCTATCTAAAAGATCTTATTTAGTGCTTGTGAGTCACTTCCTTCCTACAATATTTTTCCCAATGGTCCAACTCCCTGATGATAAAATGTACAATTGATTTGAAGAGAATTCATGTTAGTTATAAATGACGTTGTCTCTTGAGGTGACAATTTTGCTTGGATAATTTGTATTTTTTTTAAAATAGATATGGATTATTTGAATCACTTTTTTATGGTGAAAATAAATTCAACGCCATTAAAACTAAAACACTTAAAATCTTGAAACTAAACAACTATAATTTAAATTTCCAAAAATATTATCCAAATTTTATTAAAATTATAACAAAATTACAATTTTTTCTTAAACAAAAAACAACACCTCATTAAACTATAACTCTATAATTATATAAACATATTATATATAAACATATTGCATTTTAATAAATCCACATGCCTCAAACACAAAAACATTTCACAAATTTTGAAGTTCAAAGTTATGGGGCGTGCATAACAACCTATGGCATCTAACTCTCGGATGTAATAAATTTTTGACATTTATAATAAATCTAACATTTTAAAGTGTGAGCAATTTTAAATATCTAATAATATAAAAATTATAAAATGAAGTTTTCTATTTGATTTAGTGTTTTTAGTTTATAATTTACATATGTGTATTAATCCCAAGATGTTGGTTATCCATTTTCATTTTTCTTTAATAATGAAAACTTTAAATTACCTAAAATCATAATAAAATTTATGAGTGGGAAAGATAATTAAGATATAATAGAATGATTTTTAATTAGGGTGAAAAGTATTAATCAATATAGATTTATTTTAAATATGGATTTAATATGGATAGAGAAGAATCTAATTTTTTCACTTGCAAATATTTTTATGAGCCGATTTTATTTAAATGTTTAATATAATTATTTTATAGGTTTAAAAAAAAATTGTGTTGATAAAGCAAAATTTCAACTTTGATGATGGACAAACATTCTTCACATCATCTGGGTTTTACAATAAATAAGCCTCTCGCTCAATTAAAAAATTATTTTAAATAATATTTATAATTTATAATAATATATTTTTAGATTATTTTAAAAAATTAAAATTATAATATTAAATAATAAATATTTATAATATTTAAAATTTTTTCTATATTGTGATAATTGATAATTAATTAAGAATATTTTTTAAAATAAAAGAAAAATACATTTATTATCTAAAAACACACAATATAAAACAAGACAAGGGCTAAGTAGTAGCTAATACCTACAACTTGATTTAAATATATGTTAATTAAACTAAACAATAATAAAGATAAAAATTTCATCATAAAAATAAAACAAATTATTACAATATTGTATTGTTGAATGAGATTATAGTTTAATTAAACTAAAAATATATATATAAAGACAAATATTTCATCACAAAAGTAAAACAACTAATAAAATACTATATTGTCATCACAAAAAATTAAGAAATATGATTGACTAATATAATTTATATTAACATATATACACTTTTTTAATATATGATGTTTATTTCTATATGTGTGTGTGTTTTATTTTTTATTAATATATACATCTTTTTTATAGTTAATTTATTAGATATGTTTTTTTATTATAAAAATTAATTCATCATAAACTGAAAATCTGGAGGGAAATCTATAATTCAGGAAAAATGGATAATAGAAAAAAAAAAATAAAAAGATAAATATTAAAAGTTAAATATAAAGGAATTAACTAGAACAAAATATTAGTAATTATAGACAATGGAAGTTATTAAAAAACCCATAATAAAACTTCAGCCAATCACCTTATTAAATTTAAATAAATTTAAATAATAATAAAAAAAATAAGACCACATTAAATTTTATAAATGTTAAACTATAGATAAGTAAGCATAAATTTCTTTTTGGTAAAACAAAACCAATTTACATAATTAAAGAAAAAACTAAATGTGTAATAATAAACTATTGTATATCCAAACTAAATTGAATATTATAAATTATATATTCAAGAGAAATAATAAAAATCTATTAAAAACAAAAAAAATTTCAGATCGAGTTGATAGCAAGGAAAAAAGCATATAATTAATAATAACATAATATTATGAAAAAAATAAATGGATAGCAACGAGAAAGCATATTGAAATAAATATCAGAAAATCTTAAAAGAATCTTCTTTGATCGCTATTTAAAAAGGAGCCCCGAGTATATCTCATCCACCCACTATCAAAGAAAGAAGGAATTATCAAAAGTAAAACACATCACTATAAAGCTCCCACATAGGAGTATAAATAACTTCACAAAATAAAGAAAATTACAAATTCATATTATTTGATTCCTAGAAACAACTTTTTCCAGGTTAGTGATGGCGTGTTAGTTCTACTTGGATAGAGATAGATGTTGATGATATACTTTGTTTCACAAAAGGAAAAAAATTCAATAATTTTGCTATTTGATGAAGTTTGATATTAGTAATAATTTTTTTTTTTAAGTTTCACTTTTCATTGATGACTTATAAAAGAGATAGATATATCATATTATAGTAGTGATTTTTCTGTCACAGTGTGTTATTAGAGATACTAAATTAATGGCGAAAAAATATGTTTTTTCAAAAAAATTGCATAACACTTATAGTAACCAAGCCACATGTAAAGCGTATTACTAGTTTATGGTTTACTAATGTAATACGTAGATTTAATCTTAACAAAATTGCACTGATGTTGCCCATAAACCATATAAAAAGGAAACATAAAAGAGTTCATAAGAGAGTTGTCACGATCAATACGATGAGGCATGGTAATGCTCAAGTGGAGTTGGAAACATCAATTGGAGTTGTTAAAGCACTAGGGGATGCTAAATCTTTTCCTCTAGAAAGCGTAACCTCAATTCGGGCAAGTCGAAGGGCCATGTCATAATGATCGAGAGACATGTGTTGATGTTCTACTTGCATATCATCCAGCTAAAGAGATATTTTTCTCTTTGATTCATTTCTCTCCAACAAGACATTTCTCAGGGGAGCCTCAATATGCCACTATAACGTAATGGTACAATGAAACTAATTCTACCTCACATGGGTGTGACTAGGACTAGGGACCACCTCAACATTTGAGGCTAAATGTTTGATTCTGAAAATTCATCCATGTCACCCATGGATTTTGTTGATGCATGGTTAAGTTCTAACTGGATGCAATCTGGGGTTTTAGAGTGATATTGATGGGCGACAAAATGGGTGCACTAATGACCTCTCATGTTTCCCTCAACTCTCCTAGAGGAGCCTCTGCAACTCCTTGCTTGCTCGAGGCATGTTAGATGCTAGAAGGGGATGAAAGGTGTCACTTAGGAAAGGAAATCATTGTTGAGTCAACAAGGCAAGGGTAAAGGGTGTGAGGATTCAAGAGGAAAGCAGTCAAGATGGAAATAAAGAGACTAGATAGGCTAACTAGAGCATGGGTTTAAACTGTATGATAGGAATGAGAAGCAGCCCTGAAAACCAAAGCAGAAAAATGAGAGGATGGTCCTAAGGACCTATAAGACAACACTAGTTGAGTAAAGCAAATATGAGACAAAGAAACCAAAGAAATTATTTGCAAGAGGCAACAATGAGCAATAATGGAAATAGTGGAGCAAAGTACCTAAATCCAAGTGCAAGGCAACAAATGGACACTGTAAGTTGAGGGCCAGAATAATCCACATACTCGGCCTCTCCAAAATTAGTTGGACACCCTGCCAATGAGTGCCTACCACCCCCGAATCTCACACTGCAAACCCAACGTTGATTCTTTGGCCACCACCACTTCCTTGCAAACACAATTGGGTTGTGGATTCAAGTTCATGGTGGAGGCCAAGTGAGGGAGGCCTAGTCCTACCCCGCAAGGAAAGATAAAAACAACATATGGAAATACTAAGATGAACCAAAGGGTGGGATTTTTTCATGGTGACAAAATGAAAATGGAAAATCCATCCTCTTGGTTAAACATAATGAAAATCACAGGCATTTCCAAATCCTTCAAAACATCCTTCATGTTGCGCAATAAATGAGATGTGTGGAGTACCATCATGTTATGCACATCGTCGCTTGGTGGTAGATCTTACCTGATCATGGATACCCTAGTTAGCACACTTTCGCTGTATTGGTGTCCATGTAGTCATTTTTACCTCTTTTTGAAATCACTTCTTCTGATCCACCATGACTTGGAATCTGAGCCTCATGCCCTCTTCTTCGTCTCTTTTCTGGCTATACCCTAGGAGGATTCCACTACTTTTATCCCTTGTGATTTCCACTCTTTATCAGCCTATTTTTGCACGATAAGTCTTGGTTTATCTCTTCCATCATCATCATCTGCTTGGCCTATCATCCTCTTTCACTTGGCGTTTTACCCTTTCCTGGAGGAATGGTTGCGATGAATGGTCTTATTAGCCAACCTCTTGTACTCATTATGACATGAGCAGTTCCATCGTTACCGGAACTAGTTGCTATCCTTTATACCACTCGTTCCTCCAATAGGAGTTTCCTTTAAGCTCTTTTTAGACTTCTTAGTTTAGAAAAGATTGTCGAGCGAACTTGTCTCCTTCACACTCGTAAAAGTACGTCAAGGGTCATCTACCCAGTATAAGTTTAACCATTTTCTAGACTGGGATAAACTAGTTACGAAAAAGGAATACCCTAGTCTACTATGGCTAGGAGGTTCTCCCTTGTATATGTTTATCTCCGTTTTGGGCTTGGGGGACAACTTTAAAAAAAGGAACTTAAAAAAAGAGAAGGGAGGGAACATTTATTTCCATTTGTCATTAAATGGCAACATCCTTCGTGTCGCCCTTGAACATGATGCCTATTTGTTTCATTATCTCATAGTTGGCTTTTAGCTTTCTTAGGAGTTGTACCATAAATATGAGTCTATCTACTCCTCTAACTGGTTGCTCTTCTAGTCATATGGAGCATGCTTCAATGCCTCCTGCATCATTGCATGATATCACATGGTGCTCATTAGTCATGCTTCCACATCACTCTTGTGTTGTGTCACTATGTGTTCAAGGGAAGTTTCAACTTGTGTCAGCCATCTACAGAACCCTGGTGACCTTTATGAGTTGGCCATCCCTGTGTCAATTGTAGTTCATTGCTTCATAACTTCATCCATACATCACATCATCTTGGTTTGTTTCATGTCGATTGATGAGGGATTCATCAAGACCCTCCTTTGACGGATCTTCTCTTGTCGACTTCAACTCATTATCCATGAGCTTAATCTACGAACTAGAAGTACCTTGGAGCTTGCAGACCTCAATGGCAGGTTTCCTTGCGATCGACATTAGGTTTACATCATTGTCTCTTGATTAGTCGAGTTCACTGGTGTTCAATCTTATCTCATTCATTCACACTTGGTGGACTGTACTAGGTACCTTTGGGTCCATTTTCCTCATTGGTGGATTCCCTCGTTTTTGTTACTCGTTTACCTCATTGGCTGGTAATTAGGCAGTTTCTACCCTGCTTGACATCAACTTGCTTATTTGTATTGTGTAGATTCATACCATTGGGGCTATGTCGAAGAACATGGGTTAGGGACACCTCTCTCTTATATGACATCCTTCCTAGGTTGCGTTGGATTTATGTATCATTTATGTACCTTGAGGTCTATATGAGACACTTCTATATCTATCATGTGTCCATAGTCGTACTGATGTATATTGTGACATAGAACCACATTGTATTTGTTGGTGGCTATGGGCGATCTATTGAGTTACATGGATCCACTATGTATGTCTTCGTGGCCATGTTTTAGAATTTCATGTCATGGATCCACAATGTATTCCCGCCTCGGGGATGTTATCGGCACAGATGAGACTTCAACTCCAGTGTCTTCCTATCCGAATCCTTGGCTTTGTCTCCTCACTCTTGTTTTGACCTTTGAGTTCTGTCATAATGTATTTCGACCATCAGCTTCTCATCTAACCTCGTACATTAGGGGCATCTGTTATCATCCTATTTTTCTCCCTAGGGTTAGTGCCTCTAAGACATCATACTGATTGACCTTTTTCTGGGTCTCAAACCTTCGTTTTTCCAGTCATGACATCTAGTCACATGGATGATGGCTTATCATAGTGATTGGAACCTTTCAGTCACTGACAACTTGCCTTATGAGAGTGACTGTAGTATATTTCTCCCTGTTTTGTGTCTGCAACTAGGGAATCTTTCTATAGTCTCGTGGTTCCTAGGAGATCAGTTTGACTCATCACCTATTTGAGCTGGCTAGGGCTTATCATTGAGAAGCTTCCATAACTTATTGTCATATTGAGCGTCCACATTCATCCTCTTAGGAGCTCTCTTCATCCTATTTATACTAGACCACTTGAGAGGGTTAGGCTAGCGAGAGCTATAGTTATAATATTGGAGATCCAAAGTTTATGCTTTAACATCATATTTCTGCTGAGAGAGACAAAGTTTGTGAGGCTTATGCTACTACATTCCTTGTTTGTCATGGATTTTTTCTTACTATAGTGATGAGACTCCGCCGAATTTTAGAGAGGAGACCTAGAATGAAGGTATATTTGTATCTTGATTTTGGATTAATAGAAATACAGGTTCTTCCCTTGTATTTACATGCTTGCAACAGTTACATATATTAATTCTATGGTGTTTTGAGCTGAATATCTTCTAAGGAATATCATTTTCCATCCTTGAGTGTTTGTGGTTGTGTACAGGTGTTGAGATCAAGTGTAGAAAAAGCAGATTGTTCTAGTGGGGTGCTTGGATTCTGCAATGAACTCAAACCCCTTCACCAACCTACGAGGAGGCTAAGTGCATGCTCTTTCTTTATAACATATAGAATTGCTTGTATTTTGCATGTGTGAGCATTGGGTTGGGATTTATATATCCATCCATTAGCCATTTTTACTTTTGTTGTCTAGTGATCCTTTTCAGACAGAGAATTAGCTCCTTGCATGTAAAATTCATTGCATCACTTTTGTTCTCTATCTTGAGTTCATGAACACCATTTACATAATTCTTCAATCTAGGTAGACCTTCATGATGAATATGAGCATACCTTCCATGTCATAATTCACATAGATCAACAGTATTATGGAGTAGTTCTTGAACAATTTTCCCAAAAGTCGATAAAATCCTCCAACTTGTACACCAATAACCTTGGCTAATTTGAATGAGGTGTTGTTCTTCCATGCAAGTACTTGTCCTTCTACAAATTATATTTTATATCCTTTGTCTTCCATAGATGAAATTAATAGAAAATTGTTCTTTAAACCTAGAACATAAAGAATATTTTTGATAGAAACATTTGTACTTGATTCCATTTGAAAGGAGGATGATCCAATACCTTTGAATTCATGCTTCCCATTGTCACCAAGTTCCACCTTTTAGGGAATATTATTCCCCATTAATTCAGTGACATTTTCTTTGACACTTGTCATGTGTCTTGATGCACCCTATCGATGATCCAAACTTCATGATGTCTTGACATGGCACTAGTAAGGGCACAATAGAAGGAATAGGCTTCATCATCAGAATATTGCTTCTTAGATCTTCTTTTGGATGAGGGCTCTTTTTCTTCTACTTCGATTATTGTGGCATGTTGCTTACCTTTTCTCTTATGGTCTTTCTTCAAGAGAGGGAAATTACTCTTGAAATGTCCATATTTGTGACAACGATGATACTCAGTTTTGGACATATCAAATTATTTCTTTGAAGACTTTTGAGGAGTATAATTCCTTCCTTTTCTTTGAAACTTTACAAAATGTTTCTTACCCTTATAACCTTTAGCATGGGCTTGAAAATCTTGAGGGTCTTCACTGAGATCTGTCATTACTCCTCTCTTGAGAGGACTTGATTCTTCTTGGGTGCATGTAGTCCATAATTTTTCAAACTTTGGACGTTTTTCTCTTGCATTGATACCTGGTACAAAAGAGTTCCAAGAATGAGGCAAACCATTGATTGTTATGGTAACCAACACCTTATCAGGTATATGTTTATTAATAGCATTTAGCTGGTTTCTTACTTGAGATATTCTCACAAAATAGGATGCAACAACGTCATTCTCTATCATTAGGTTGTTATGAAGTTAATTCCTTAAATTCAAGGATTGATTCGTATTGTTGATGGTGTAGAGATTGACAAGAGCATCATACATTGCTTTGGAATTTTCATGATCAAAAATGTATGGTATTAAATGATCTCTAATAGACTACACAATGATTCTCCTTTCCAAAAGATCATTTTCTTCATACTTCTCCTTTTCTACAGAACTAGCATTTTTACTTAGCTCCTTTCACAATATCCAACACTTTGTTTCTTGCAAGAAATAGGTCCAATTTGGTTTTCCATTCCCTGGAATTTGTAACCCATTTCTTGATGAAGGAATTCATGATGATATTTGAATATGCTTCTAATATTGACCTTGAGACTACTCTTGAATAATTCTCTTAATTCTCTAGATATTTTATCTTGGCTTTGATACCATGGTGCTTTTCTAGATCAAAATGGGCCTATCAAATTTTTTTCAACAATGGTAACTACTTTTAGATAACAATGTACTTTAATAGAGAATTCAATTTTGATGTTTAGAGCATAGTAATCATTCAACAACCATACTTGAAAAAATCATAACCATAAACCGTAGCAAAGCAGAAGAGAGTATAAGAATATATAGACAATGAACAATAGTATTTTTACTTGGGAAAATCCCTCTCCTAAGGGAAAAATCCAACAACCTTTCCTTAATAGAGAGAGAAAGAGTAATCCAATATCAATGTCTTACAAATAAATTAGTCAAAGGTCACCCCTTTAACAATTCAACAAATTATCTCAACACTTGCGAATATATAGCTGAGATAAACTAGTCAAACTTCCAGTCAAATTTGATCAAACCTCCTCAAAATGTGGTCAACACCTTGGTCAATGTTGCAGTCAAAGTTGCAGGTTCAAACTATAGCTTTGATCAATAGGTCAAAGCTAGTAAACCCTTTGAAAATCTTAGTCATGGGTGGAGTCAACTCGTTGGTCAAACCTGAAGTCAAAATGTTGGTCAACAGAGTCAGAATAACTTCAAAACTTGGTCAAAGCACTTCATTGAACAATCAACATTCTGAGGATAGTAGTTTGAATTCAATACAGTTCAAACTTTAGTCTTTTACTCCTTTACATGTGTGACAGAAGTCGAGGTAATTTCAGATCAAATTTTTATCTTCTTGGAGATCAAATTTCTTGACCTTTTTTTCCTCCACTTGTCTTTTATTTATATGCGTCTGTTTGCAGTTAGGAGACCCACCAAATGGTGCCATCCTACTTGAACTTCTTGGAGACGACTTGAACCAAAAAAATATAATTTTAAAGTTTGTTTTACTAGAAAAAGAATATTGACTAAAGCTGCCATATTTCAACAATACGCACCAGCCATTTACCAAGTTCGGATTTGAATAAGGTGATTGAGTTGCATATGATAGACTATGCGAAAATAAAAATATGACTAGATTCACACACATGAAGGGAGAACCTAAATGCTAGAAGACTTGTATATTGGTCATGCACGAAGAGCTAATGATTGAAATATCCTTGCAGGGGACCAAGGAAGACTCAACAAAGCAGTTTTAATACCATCATCATAGGGCTACGAAATATTACTCATTCAAATCTTATTTGTGATAACTACTTTTAATTTTATTAAGGAATGTTTATCTTGATTCCTAAGTAATGGTTGTGTGTGTTTGCAGGATTGAACTTCTAGAGTGATTGCTAGTCATTCATATATGCCAAGGGCTATTGAATTTCAATTATTATTCATTTTTCATAAATGACAAATATTAAAATCATGAAAAGGACAAAAGAGGGAACATTAAAGTTCACTTAGAAGCTCAAAAGTCATGGTGGAAGTACAAAAGTCCTAGGGGAGTTAAAGAGTCAATTGGAAGTCGAAAGGTCACGA
The DNA here is from genome assembly GCA_000404065.3 of Pinus taeda. NCBI lineage: Eukaryota > Viridiplantae > Streptophyta > Pinopsida > Pinales > Pinaceae > Pinus > Pinus taeda. Next base: position 58,619 of record APFE031757441.1, read on the forward strand.
GGGAGTCTGAAATTCATAGGAGAATGTGAAGGTTCACCATCCTCATTTCTATAAATGTAACCTCATGCCTCATTTGAAGCGACTTTTAGCACTTAAGCCAGGCTAGTACTGAAATTGCTATTTTGTGCTTGAGGAGCTGAAAGCATTCACTCTTGGTAGCCTATAGGTGGAGGGATTGTAAAACTAGTGTTATATTATGAAGATGCTAGGAACTACTCTCATCCCACTATTGGGTTTTGATGAGCTTGTTGTACATGTATTTGAATGGACGACGATTTTAATGAGAAGCTTTTCAGTTCATGCATTGATCCCCATGCATTCCTCTCTTTTTACATTAGCTATTTGGAATTCCAATTATGTATGCATGTGGTTTACATATCTGTTACATGTTTATGAACTAATTCATTTTCATGCCGCTTGTGTGTTGGCTTTGAATCTTTGCTCTTCATTCAATGTTAATGTTAGCGATTGATTGTGAATGAATTTGCAGTTAATTTCTAGTACTTTCTTGTTGCGTATGTCTTAATTAGTCTCAGCTATTTGATGCGTCCTTAAGGCTTGCTTTTGCTCATGATGTTGTTATTATATTCTTATATCATGTTTTGTAAGATTCTAGTGGAGAGTTGATCTCGTTCTCATTTTTCTAACATATTACACTTAGTCTCACACTTATCTCTGCATTTGATTTCCAAGAGAAAAACACACACACAATGGAAGTTGGGTTGGTATTTGGATGAGGCTCCTATGCAAAACAACGTGAGGTCTAGTTGGAACTTCATACTAGGGAAAACCCCTACTGTTGGCGAATTATCCAGATCTATCAACATATTGTGAGCACCAACAACTAGAAATCTAAGAGCTATTATGCATATGGTTTGATTCTTCCATGAACCATACAAAAAGAATTACGTTGAAGATGAAGACTTTAAGAGAGTGTATCAATAAATTCAAAATTAATCAAAACAAAAAAACATTACCTACCATTTCCAATATTAATTACTATAGAAAATGAGAAAATTTGTGTGCCCAAGAAATGAGACTACCATGATTAAAAAATAAATATGCCTCCAAAATTATTACAAAGAAAAAATTATAACTAACTTGTAAAAACATATTTATGAAACTAAGATGCAATCAGAAATAAATGTTATCCATAATTATATTTTATATTCTACCAACAACCCTAATAAATCAAATTAACTATAGAGTCCCAATTCCAATTCCATAGAGGTATTGAAAAAAAATGTATGGATTTTGTTGGAGAGATTTCCTAAAGGCATAGATACCTATATGTGGTAATACGTTACATGGCCGGCAAATATGAAGAAATCGTTTCTATTGACTTTGGCGGAGATTATAAAATAGAGGAGCAGCCCGCACACGATGTCCCTTGTCCCTTGTACCATGACAAACAATGAGGTCCCACCTTGTCTCATTCTCTTTACCATTTAAGAAGTCTGCTTGCAAAAAATGTTCGGAAAAAGTGTAACAAAATATATTTTTCCTACCTTTTATGTTGGAATGTTGGAATATTATATTATATTTTAGTTTTATGCCATTAAGGAAAGGTCATAAAAAACTCAAATCTATGAGATATGAATTTTTCAAAATATAAAAATAATGATTTATATATTTACTTTATATAAGCCATTCTAAATTATATTGGGTAAATTTTGAATTAGGTGCACATGCAACGTTATTATAAAGGTCAATAAGGATATTGACCAGTAGAATTAAGGGGTCACCTACCACTCATGCTTAAATGGTAATCTAATGAGAAAGTTGAGGAATGGTTTTCTTCACTCTTTTAAAACTAATGTTTATAGAGAACAAATGCTTCCTAATGCACAATTAGGATGGATTTATATAATTACCTTAAGTTATTATTGATACTTTAGAATTTGGCAATTAGAAGGGTTAGTTTGGTTTAAAGTTCAAAAAATTCAATGATAAAATAGAATAATCTTCTATTTTAAGGTGAAATACATGTAATTTTAAGGTCTCAAACTTTGAATAAATGCATTTTAGAGATTGTTAATGCATTCTACACATAGATATCTTACCAGCAATGGTTAGTTTCGGTCAAATGGAGTATATATGAGAAAGTTATGCTCTCAACGAAGTAATGATCCAATTATTTGCAGTCACGTCAACACACCATAATTCACACAGATGGAGCTAGTAATATATATGAATTCACTAGACGCTTTCAAAAGAATCATGGATGTTCATGTAGAAAATCTGATGGTAGGTTAACCCGATAATGCAATATAAATCAAAGTAGAATACTATAACCTACTTCTACTATCAATTTGCAGAAGCTTAAAGATCGAGCTGAACAATATAACCAAAAGAAGAAGAATCAATGGCACAATACATATGAAAATACTTTGGGGAAAGCTTCAGCTAAAAACCCCACATTATTGTATTATCATACATGGTGGAAATACATAGGAATTATACAAAGCCTTAGCTCTCACAACTAGCCAGCTCTTAGTACAATCATCATAGATGCTCACAGACAATCTTGGCTTCTCTCCAGCCTTCTTCTCTGCCCTCCAAGCTCCTATTTCCTTGCGTTGTTCCTTGTGGATGATTTGCCTTTACCGAGTGGAAAACCAATTCTCCAAAACTGCGCAATCCTCGAGGATAAATCCTTGACTGCATGCATGAATTTTCTCCATGAGAAAACACATGCAACTGATAGTACACTGTCCTTGAACATTGATCTCAACTGGGTCTTTCTCAAAATAGACATGCATAAGTTTTTGATGAGGGAATCTTCATTTAACTGGAGTAGCACTAGTTGAGTGCATTAATGCATCAACTCACTGTTAACTCACTATTAGTTCCTCCAACAGTTTGGAACTAATTTAATTGGACTTAACTCAATATACTGAGTTAACTATTTACAACTCAAATATAACTCAATCTTATCTCCTTAATTTAAGGGATAACTCTTGCATGACTTCAGAAAGACTTCTAACTTGAATTTCTCCAAGTAATTAATTTAAAATAAATTAATTAATTATTTCCAAGTAGTTGTTAAGATTAAATTCGATTTTAATTCACAATTTAATTCGAGGACAAATTAAATTGAAATATTCTTGTTGCCATATTTCAACAATTCGAAGGTGGTTTTGGAACCATTAATCTAACCCTAGTGCAAGCTATCAAAAACCTACCAGAATAAAGAAAATGAGTTTGCTTTCACTAACCACCATTGTTGTTACATAATATGATCATTGAGTGTAAAAGATATACTTAGAAAAAAAGAAGAGCCGAGACATCAAGATATCATAGTACCTTATATCTTCACAACACTCTTGAATTGCTTCATAATCTATATTATAATCTTGATAATATAAATTTAATTAAAATACACCATCATTCATTTTCTTATTAATTTTCCCATGAAAATTTGTATTCCAACATGTAACTTTATTGTAATGGTAAATATATAAGTTGAAAATAGAATGAAATTTTTATTTGTATATAATATTCTTATAAATATTGATATGTAAAGTAAGGTTAGGCAATGTGAAAGATAAAATGTTATGTACCACAAATAATCCACATGTACCACAAACATGTTATGTACCCAATTATTTATAATGTAATGAGTGTTCATGGAATCATAGGGCTTTGAGGCACCATACGATATTCACTTCTTCGTCCAATGTCGGTTGTGGGGCTCCAACTTGTGGTCATGCTCACAACAAACTTTGGTCATGCTAAGTGGTCCAATTTGTGGTCATGCTCACAACAAACTTTGGTCATGCTAAGTGGTCGGTGTGGGGACACAAGTCAAAAGCTTCTAGACCCTCTCCATGTGTCCCTAATCTCAATGCTCACATCCTACCACTCAGTTTCTAATCACTTGGAAATTTGGTGTGGGGACACAAGTCAAAAGCTTCTAGGCCCTCTACATGTGTCCCTAATCTCAATGCTCACATCCTACCACTCAGTTTCTAATCACTTGGAAATTTGTTTCTAGCGAAGATAAGATGAGAGGACTTTGAATGCCCTGGAATTAATAATATATCTATTTAAGGTCAAGATATGATGAGAGGACTTTGGATGCCATGGAATTAATAATATATTCCTTTATTCATTGATTTTCAATGAAAAAACAAAATGATTACCAACAAAAGGCAGAGAAGTGAAACATGTGCATGAACTTCCATATCCATTGTCTGAGGTGGGTCCCAGGGTCCCACTTTGTCTGAAGAAATCTAACTGCCCCCAACAAAGATAAAAGTGCAACAAATTATATTATTATTGCTGTTTTTATGTGTTTTGAGAAATCTTGAAATATAATAGTTTTAAAAATAGCATATAAAGTTCGGTGGTATTAGAAAGGTTAATTCTTAAGATTTGGAAATGTTGAAAATTTTAAAAATATTATAGTTTTAAAAATAGCCAATAAAGTTTTTTTGAAAATGTAGAGAATAATATATATTCTATTTTATATTAAATAATTTTTCAATTATAACTTTAAAAGTTTGAATTTTTTTAATCATTTACTATAAAATTAATGGAGAGCCTAATTTTATTTTTAATCATCCTGGTTTAATTTGAAATGTAATAAGTGTAATTAATTTAAGGTATGGAATTTTGAATACATGTATTTTAGATATTTTCTTTGTATTTTATATATTAATATATTTTTAATGGTGGTTTATTTTGATAATCAAATTAAGTATGAGAAATACATTGCAACAAGGTAATAGTCTAATTATTCTTTATAGGTCTAAGAGGCAACCCTATTATCTCACCATAATTCACAAATGTGGATGTAGTAATGCATGGGAATCCACTAGAGACTTCTATAAGCATCATGGATATCATAGGACAATTATGAAATCATATACCTAACTTTGATCCAAGCTTTCAAAAATCTACTAAAATGAGGGAAACGAGTTCAATTTCTTTAGCCACCATTATTGTTATATGGTACAATTAGTAAGTTGGAGGTGATATTAAAGGGGAGGACCAAGAGAATCATATTGTATAAGAATATACAATAGTGTCTCATATCTTTGCAACAAGCTTGGATCACTTTGAAATTTGTATTGTGACCTCCATAATATAAAATACAAAATGCATTATTATTCCTTTCTAGTTGGTTTTCTCACGTTAGGTTTCAAAGGTAAATTTTGTGTTTCAATCTGTGCCTTTGCTATTTTGGTTTTTTTTTTTCTCTATATTAACCCAGTTAAAGAATCCACTTGACATATTTTATTTCACATTAAATCACTAATACACAAATAATAGTTGTGTAATTGAGCAGTCTTACTATAACTAATGAAGAATAATCACATAATCGAGCATAGAAAACTCCTCTACTAGGTAGTTTCTCCCTTATATGACTATATTGTCAATCCAACTCAAGTTGGTACTACTTTCCATATTCATTATAATTTCAATTCAAAGGGTATTCACAACAATATGGTGATCCCATCAACTATCAACCATCATCTAATACCAATGATTGAAGCAGTTGTTGATTGCAACAACTTCTATTGTTGTGTCAATACTCCTCATGAACTCTTTGTAGCACAACACCCAAAATGGTCATTTGCTACGTTGTAGATAGTTTCTATAAAGGGATCCAAATTCCATCATAGTCATGGACAATAACTAGGCTCCATAAGTAAATAATTGATTAGAATCATGTGCAACCAAGTATATTTGTATGATTCCATTCATTAGGCAGAAGAACCAATATAGTTGGATCCCATCCACACATAAATATGATGTTTGGCTAACAAATCGAGCACGTCTACACTAGAAAGGTTATACGGTAGGCAATTTTTTTACTTTTCCCAAGGCATTTTAACTTGGGACATTGGTTGAAATGATGAAACCTCATTTAATGACCCAACTTAAAATTCATTAGGAAGAGCGCTAACTTTTTATGATTTTTTTTCCCACTGGAAAAATCGTAACTTTTCATTAATTGTGAAAAATTACATGTTGTAGATGCATTTGCATATGCTGTAAGTTCTTCTCTGACATGTGGAGAGGTAACAGTGTCATAGCTGGTTCTATACCTGTCAAAAATGAATCATCTCGCAGGATGTTCCTTTTATATAAACTATCTGTAGCATGAAGGAAAATAAACATATTGCCACACAGGGCATCGTGTTGATTCTGTTCAAAAGCTATGTACAAAAATGTCAGAAAGCTATAAATATATCTTCAAGGGCTGTCCGCCCTATAGCAGTGTGTATCAGAATATGGCCTGTGATAATACTGGAAGAAATCTGCGCCACGATGCTCCTGTATCAGCCATTCACCTCGGGGAAGTGACTTGGCCTCCTTGGAAAGTTGATCAGCGCTGCAGTTGTGTTCCCTGTAGATGTGATGACAAGTGATGTCAATAAATTGAGCCTTCAAAATATTAATATCATCCAATATATTCAGGAGGGTGTGTGTGTGGCATTCTGTTGTATTATTGAACCAAGCAATAATAATCTTTGAGTCGCCAAAAATATGGATATGCAAACAATTGTGCCCCAATGCAAAATGTAAGAGATGACAGAGCGAGATGATCTTTGCAAAATTGTTTGTGCCAGGTCCTAGACCCATCTTGACTTTGTAAAAATGCTGATCATTTTTGTAGAGGACGAACCCTCCCCCACATCCTTGCTGCTGAGCCGAGCCATCAAAGAAAGCCCAAGGAGAGCTGTGGTTTATGGGAGGAGGGTCACTCGGGGTTCTATTCCTAGGCTGCGGAGGGTCAGGCAACGAGTGATATGCGGCTGTGATGAGGGAGCTGATGCGCGGCCAGATAGGCAGTTTATCGTCAAAGATCATCCGATTGCGGGCTAGCCAAATATACCAGCATGTAATGATGGGTAGGCTTTGGAGCTTTTGGAGTTTGTGACTGTTATACCAGGATTCCCATGCATGTGATATATCGTTGCCCTCCCATTTTTTAGTGAAGTGAATCGATGCTGCAATGGATTGCCAGATAGCTATTATGGCCGGACAGAGGAGGAAAAGATGAATGCATGATTCATATGATTGTTTACAGAATGTGCACCAGGTTGGCCCATGTATAGCTCGACGCATTAGATAGTCCCCTATTGGAATGATTCCTTTGAGAATGCACCAAAATAAGAGCTTTTGCCTGGGAGGCGCAGTAAGTTTCCAAACCGTCTGCCACCAGAATGTGATAGCATCCGGTATTTTGTGTGATATCAAAGCAAGATATCCCATCTTTGGGGTGTATGATCCATTCCCCGAGAGATGCCACATCAGTTCATCCGGGCCCTGTTTAATCCTGATATGTGCTTCGGATAAAGCAGAGGTGAAATCACTCCATGCCGGATGCCAAGTAGGTGGCAGATTTATTTGGTGGGCAGATTTCTAGTGCTGTTCGAATATGGTGGAGCTTTGTGGGTCAGCAATATCAGCCAGGACTTTTATTTCATGTGAATGCAGATGTTGTATTAGATCATCTGGTAGGATATGGCGACCACCGCATCCCGGCCACGGATCCATGCCAATGTGTACTAGTGATCCATCATTGACCCTCCAAACCAGGTTGTCCCTGATGAGAGGCAGTGAGTTTAAGAGAGCCTTCCAAACAGGTGATATCCCTGATTTTTGCCAAGTGGGTAGGCGAACCCAATCCAGTATATTGCGCGGCCAAATGTATTTGTGATAAGAGATGCTGGTCCATAGGTTGTCGCTAGTGAGAAGAGTCCATCCCATCTTGGCAGCAAGCGCTTGTGCAAATGAGGGGAGTTCTTTAAGTCCCCATCCTCCCCATTTTTTGGGGATGGAAATCTTCTTCCAACTGACCCAAGCAAATATGCGTTTATCCTGGGTTTCGTTCCATAGGTACCTGTTACAGGTTTGTTGTAGGCGAGCCAGTATACTTCGAGGAATCCATGTCAAAGCCATCCAGTACACAGGGGTAGCCTCCAACACATATTTTACCAAGACAAGCCTGCCTGCTCTGGAGAGATATCGGTGACTCCAAGTATTGAGTGTTTCTCCAATTTAGCCACTAGCCAAATCCAATCTGTGATCCGAGAGCAGACGAGCTTTATCCTAAATCCCAAGTATTTTAGACCCTGATCAAGGGGGTGGGTGGAGTATGGAAAACATTGCTGAGCGATGAGGGATTCATGGATGGAGGTTCTGGACAGGATGATGGATGATTTGGTGTGATTAGCAAGCATACCAATGGCGGATGAGAAGAGGTTGATGATGTTGGAGAAAGCCCTAGAATCTCTGATGCTACCATCCAGAAAGATCATAACATCATCAACAAAGAGTAAATGGGTGAGGGTGCATTCATCGGTGATCCGAAGGCCAGTTAAGTCCCCATTTCTCTTGGCAAAGTCGATAAGCCGGCTCAAAGCATCCATAATGATCAGGAAAAGGAGGGGGGGTAATGGGCACCCCTGACGTAGGTCGCGGAAGAACTGTGAAGCTGATCCATTAATTAGGACACTGAAGGTCGGGGTGGTAATGCAGGCCATAATCCATGAAATGAAAAGTTGTGGGAAGCCAAGGTGGATAAGGATCATTTTGAGGCAGTGCCAGCTCACTCGATCAAATGCTTTGGCTAAGTCAATCTTGAGGATAGTAGCCTTCATGTGTTTGGTCCAGATTGAGTGGAGAGCCTCCTGAGCAGCACCGACAGCTTCATGGATCTGGCGATGTTCCAGGAAGGCAAATTGTTGAGGAGAGATATGTCGGGAAAGTATAGGGCGGATACGATTAGCAATGATTTTTGAAATGATCTTATATAGCACATTGTAGAGGGAGATGGGACGGTAGTCATCAAAGGAGGATGAAGAATCTGATTTGGGGATCAAGGCGATGAAGGTGGAGTTGATGGCATTGTACATGGTCCCCGTCACGCGGCATTCCTTAATCACCCTCAGAAGATCATTGCTTATGAGCTCGTAGAAAGCAATGTAGAATTCAATCGTCCATCCGTCCGGCCCTGGGATCCGGTCTTTCTTGAACCATTTGATAGTACTTTCAAGCTCTTCAGGGGAGACCGGGTCAAAAAGATGCTCTGCCTCATCCTCATTTACGAATCTGGAGAAAAGACCCGCAATATTAATGATCTCAGCTATAGAAGCCGCCTGAGGCTGTTTATAAAGATTCCTGAAGTGGGAGGATCCCAACTGTGCGAGCTTTGGGAAAGTGTCAGCTACTTCCCCGTCAGGTGTGGGGAGACTCCAAATGGTGTTTTTCACCTTCCTGCCTTTAGCATAGCTGTGGAAGAACCTGGTGTTCTCATCTCTGGCTTTAAGCAAAGTGGCTCTGCTCCTTAGCCTGATAGTTTCCTCCTGTTCCTTTAGGATTTTTTGTTTTTGAAATTCAAGCTCGACCAGGTGTGCTTTGTCTTCTGCCGAGTTAAAGCCCAAACCTCTCTCATCCGAGAGTGAGAGGATATCAACCTCAATTTGTGCAAGGGCTGTTAGATGATCCAAAAATACAATTTTATCATAGGTTATAAAATTAGAATAAAATAATTATTAATTTAAGATATTAAATTATAATTATTATTCTAGAATGTTTAATTATTTATTGGAGACTTTTAGAATTAGCATATTGTTGTAAACTAGATATGAACTCCCAAATGTGTCGTATTTTAGGCTCTATTATAGGAGATTAGTTAGCTAGTTGGTTTGAATAGCATTTAATGTAAATGGACACTTGTTATTTATAATAAGTGATCCATAATTAGAGGTAGTTAGAACATGGAGCTTATAAATAAGCTCATTGCAAGAGTGTTTGGTAGTTTGGGTGTAAGCTCTTGCAAATCAATCATGTAATTATTTTTCTGATTAATAAAAGTATGTGTCTGAGGACACTTCTGCCTTTATTGTGGTATCAGAGCTTCTGATTGTTGGGACCCTGTGACAAAGCTTGAGTGTTAAAAATTCTGCGTATAAGGAAGGAGAACCTGGCAAGGAATTGATGGCTTGATTGAAGTGGCCATGATATTGTTCTGTACCTGAGCGTGGGAACTGATATTCAATGTCCGAGATCAGAGAGCAGCGTCGAAGAGCTGCTTTTGCAAGAGCAATTCAGGAGGAGGCCAAGTATCATCAGTGTGAGGGCCAAGAGTTTGTTGACTTTTAGAGGCTGAAACAGACCTGTGTTGGGATGCCCAAGACTCGTCTTTGCAATCCGGTCTGTGCACAAAAAGACCGTGAATTTCCTTGCAGAAAGATAATGTGGTTTCATCAATTTAAGGAGGAAAATCGCATCGACTTTGTATCATAGGCGACTTGCCCGCATCCAAAGGCGAAGCCCTCGAAAGGATCCAGAGTCAAGGTGTCATTGCTGTAATGCTTGTCGATAGATCCGAGTAAGTGACTTGATAAGCGCATAACTCGTTATCATCGCAGGGGATCGGATTATTCTGGTAATTAATACAAGCGTCCGAAGTACAGGTAATGCGTTTAAAAGAAGATGACGCATTGGGATTGAATATGGGATCTACCTGCGAATAACACTGTGTACAATCCTTGCATTGTATCCATGACATATCGTTGGCCGTATCAATTACCAGTAACTGTCTCGTTGGTGGTGTGCCAATCCCTACTATTACAATATATTGTTTTTGAACCCACAATGTTTCCAGGTACAATAGGAACATCGCTCTGTGGAGAATAAGTGCCTCCGTTTTTCAACTTGTCCATAATTGTATTCAAACGAGCTTACTATGGGTGAAGTATTAGCCAGAGACTAAAATAGATGAAACCGTGGCTCCGTATAGCTAAGGTGCCACCAGAGTAACCCCTCGAGACAGAAAGCTCTTCGGATGGGCAACGCCCCACTCGGGCACAAACACACGGTACTCAATATTGAAAAATACATTTGAACATTTGCGTATTCATGATTGAACATTTGGGTATGGTACATCGTTTTTTTTTTAATTAAAGTTCTGGGCTATTATTAAAAGGGGTGAGTGTTGTAAAAAGCAAAAATGAAGAAATTACATGTAAGTGAATTAATTTTCACATTATGTGAGAGAATGAGTGGGGTGAGAATTTACTTTATGCATTAAACTTAAAAGTTTAGTTTGGAACTAAACGTTAATTCACCTTTTACAAAGTGATATCATAAAAGAATGATAAATTCATTTTTACGTGGGATGATAAAGTAGAGTCTTTTTATAGAGCTTTATAAAATTATTTTTTAAAGCTTTGTAATGGAGTGATAAGGTGAGCTTTTTAAAAGTATTTTTTAAAGCTTTGTCATGGAGTAATAAGGGTGATGTTTTGAAATTTTTGGAGTGATAAATTTTTTCAATGGAAAGCTCGTTGATGTAGGAGGTTGAGTCAGGTTTTTGACCGTATTTGCTTCTAAAAATTGCGAGTGTCGGTTTGTTTAAGAAAGCTTCCATGGAAATGTTGTAAAAGATGAAAGGTTGATGATCTCAATACTCAATAAAGATATCATTTTTGTGGTGTTGATGTGTCCTAGATCCGCCCGAAATTGAATAAGGGGATCTAAGGTACACTATGTGTGTTTGATGGTGCATGTGTTTTATGGCTTCATGTTTTTGCTTTTTGATTTGTGTCTAGTTTTGACACATAAATGATCTCATTTAACACACATGAAGTTCAATGCAAGAAAGCACAAGACTTGTAACAGAATAGCATCAAGGAAGGATAATTAAGCTCAACACATGCATTTGCGTCACTACAACAAATAATCAAAGTTTTCAACATCGACATTCTACTTCAACAAGCAAATTCAATCAAGTTAATGAATTTGTAAACTTCAACGTTTCAAAGCAAAGTCTACATCAACATTGTTGAAACTTGTAATCAAACTCAAATCACATTGAATTGTAAGGGTGCATTCTCGATTGAAACCGACACCCGAGTCTTGAATTGAGTCGAATTGAATTCATTGTAGTGATTCATTAAAATCATTATAAACTTTTTTGGGTGCATTTTCGACAGTGTTCGACACCCTTCCTTTAAAGCAAAATCAAGTGAATGCATGAATTTTAACTCTAAAGAAAACAAGCAACAAGTTTACCTCTCCTGCAAGCGAGCGTGATTATTCATTCAACCAAACTGCATTAATTCAGTGCAAACATCAACACATCAAGCGAGCCAGAGTGAAGTTTATTGCAGTAATCATCAAACAAGTAAAATCAATCAAGTTGACATCGACATCAAGCGAGCGTGGCTATTCCTTCAAGTGAATGTGAATTCATCAAGTAAGTCAAGTGAGCGCTTAAACAAACGCGATTGTCATCAAGCAAGCATGAATTCCAGAGTTTAAGCAAGAAAATTTTACAACTCTAGCAAGTGCAATCAACAACAAATCAAGCGAGCGTGCCATTCAAGTCACATTCAAGCGAGCCTGACCTTCAAGTGCAACAGTTCAAAGCACGACATCTACGACAAGAGATCCTGATTTAAGTAAGCAAGTTCAGATGGCGCAACATATTCAGTTGTTAAACATTCTTCACAGTTTGATCATCTCCAGTGATGAAGACATGGTGCACATCAGCAAAGAAAATCTTGCTGATCTTTCACGGCATCTACAACAAACACATGAAACCATTGAGTTTCTTCAACTAGAGTCGCAACTACAAAGAGATGTGCTGCAACAAAAGAGTGCTTCTTCCAAGTCATTCAACCATACAGATAAAGATAAAGATGTTGATTCCAAATCACTCATCCAAACAACTTCAAGTGTCGAAGTTGTTCATGATCAAATTCAAATTTCTTCCAAACCCATCATCAAGCCCTCGGAAGAAATTCAAAATAACAAGAATCGATGAGGCTTAGGATATGTCACTGATGACACCAACTTACATATCCCAGATTATTCCAAGCCAATTAAGTTCGTGAGTGCAGGATTTCTTGAACCACTCACCTCAGTAGGTTCTGAGAAAATTGCAGACAAACAAAATTGCACGCAACCTGAAGTTGAAGTTCAACCAACATGTTCTCATTGTCAAAGAACCGGTCATATGGAAGATCAGTGTTTTGATCTCCAACCTTGTTGTCATTGTGGCAAGCCCAATCATTCCTCAGAAAAATGTCGCAACCAACAAAAATCAGCCAGATTGAAGATACATTATGAATGGATCGATCCTTGGGAATGGTCATCCACAGTCAAAAGATTGTCTCAGTTCTACAACCGACTACAATCATACATAGTGCATCTAGCAGTAAACCGATGATGGTACTCTCCTGCAGTTGAACGAGGGAGTACAACAGTGAAACTCTCCTACACCTGAAGGGGGGGAGTTCAGATATATTTTGGAGAATATTGTCTCTCCTTTCAGCGGACAAAGGGGGGAACTGTCAATGAAATTGACAAGTGGTTGTCCGACTAAAAGTCTCGACAACATCAGTGAAGCAGCCAGTGGGCATCTTCATCAGCCAGTGGGCATTTGTCATCAGCAGTGAGCATCAGCAAATTCGCCAGTGGGCGATCATCAAATTGTGTCAGTGGACACCGGATGCTGTTTTCAAGCAAAGGACAGTTGGATCCTTTTGCGGCTTGGCACATGATGGCATTGTCAAGCGTCCTTTCGAGATGAATCAGTCATGCAGCTGACTCAGTCTCTTCATATTGCAGTTTCTTCAGCATCCAGATTTGGTATCTATTGTAATGTATCTTTGGATCATAGGGGAATGTTAGATGATCCCAAGAAATACAATTTTATCTAGGTTATAGATTGAATAATAATTATTAATTTAAGATATTAAATTAATAAATATTATTCTAGAATGTTTAATTATTTAATGGAGACTTTTAGAATTAGCATATTGTTGTAACCAGATATGACTCTTCAAATGTGTCGTATCTTAGGCTCTATTATAGGAGATTAGTTAACTAGTTGGTTTGAATAGCATTTAATGTAAATGGACACTTGTTATTTAATAAGTGATCCATAATTAGAGGTAGTTAGAACATGGAGCTTATAAATAAGCTCATTGCAAGAGTGTTTGGTAGTTTGGGTGTAAGCTCTTGCAAATCAATCATGTAATTATTTTTCTGATTAATAAAAGTATGTGTTTGAGGACACTTTTGCCTTTAAGGGAAATACTATCCTCTTTATTTTTTTCTCTAGCCCATTCGATTGTGCTATGCTTCAGCTATGATAAGTTCATGTAGAAACCTTTTGCCAATGTGTCCACCCGATCTATAAGATTCTGTGCCCAGAAGTCCTTGAACAACTTGTTGTATGCGGGATCCTGTAACTATCCATGGTTGAAATTGAAGAGGGCTTTTGGCTTCTTGTTCGGCCCAGATAGCTCCAGATAGATAGGATAGTGGTTTGAAATACCACCAAATCCCACCCATTTCTTAAATAAATGGACATGTCTAAACATCGAGCCCTTCATGATGAATCTATCCAATCTACGGGCCAGTGCCGCCTCCCCGATGCGTCTGTTCCTCCAGGTGGGGAGAATTTTGTTCATTGGGACATCTATAAGGTCATGACGCGCCAGAAGATCAGTCATGTACCTGGTGATAGGGTCAATCTATGCGGATGAACCCTAGGATTCACAGTATCTCAGAGAAAAATTTAGGTCTCCTCCAATAACAGTGTTCTCAACCGAAAGAATATGAAGGCTTAGGAGACGATTCCAAAATGATTCCCTCTGTTGGCAAGGTCCATATATATTGATAACCCGTAGGTTAATGCCCAGGTCTGCCGAAAAAAGATCAAGTCCCAGGAAACCCTGACCCCCCCAAATCCCAAGTGCCTTGATAGTGGTTGGGTTGTATCCAATAGCAAGACCCCCCGAACGTCCTGATGAGTCCAAAGTTGAGAAGAGCCAACCCGGGGCAATGGAGGATAGTGCAGTCGAGATAGAGTCCGCGGGACCAAGGGTTTCCTGGAGAAGGATAATTTCGATCGGTTGGGAAGTAATCAACCTCTTGAGGGCTAGTTTCTTGGAGGCACTAGCTAAGCCTCTGCAATTGAAGGACAAGCACTTCATGGGGGAAGATTTCCAGGGGGATGCATAGCTCTAAGAACCCCGTCAATAGTGGATTGTCGCCCAGAGGCAACCTCTGCACCCGCTTTCCGGATGGCCTTTGTAAGATGAGATTTACGCCCCCGCACTGATAATTGAACCAGGTTGGGGGAGGTGGTGCCGAGCCCAGTGATCTTAATATGGGAGCCATAGGGATGAGGGCGAGGACGTAGATTGTATTTGTGGGATGTGCCTTCGGATGAAGATGGGGAAGTGTGGGGCGAAGCAGGCGTGCGAGGGGATGGGATGGAAGGGGAAATCACTGGGGAAGAGGGCATGGTGCAATGAGCCGCTGATAGAGATGGAGAGAGATTAAAAAAACCCAATGTGCAAATAGACAGAGGAGGGAAGAGAGATATACCCGGTGCAGACGAAGATGTGGAGGCCGCCCGTGCTCTCGTGATCGGTGGGTGAGGTGCACCTTGCGCCGATCCAGGAGGAGGAGCGGGAGAGCCGGAGGGAGTGCCAGAAGCCGGGGTGCCATGAGCAGCTGGTGATATAGGCTGCGAAGGAGTAGTGGATGTCGTCGGGCCCTCCTCTTGTTTTTGTTAAGAGGGCACTCCTTAAACAAGTGTCCCACCCTGTGGCAGTGTCGGCATCTGAAGGGCACCCCTTCGTAATCGAGAATTTGAACCCGGGTGTATCTGCCCCAGTGTAGAGTGATCTTTTCCTCTAAACCTTCACGAGTATCCAGGTGGACCAATATCCTGGCCAGAGTTCTGCTCCTGGACTCAACATAGGATCGATCGTGGTCCAAGTATGTACCCAGAGCATTCCCGATGTGCATGAAAACTTCTTCATTCCAATACTGCAAAGGTAAACCAGGGAGCCGAACCCAGAGTGGCCCAGCCCCAATCTGCTCATGATCAGGATCAAATAGGGGGCTCCATCTTTTAAGAAACACCAGCGCCATCTCAATGTGCCAATATCTGGCCAGGACCAAATCAGCGTAATTTTCTTTGGCAAAATGGAGTGCGAACCATCCGCGGGGAAGAACCTGGACTTCAGGGAGTTCCTTGAGAAAACCCCCCCAAATCTCTTTTACCCAAAGAGTAAGCCTGGTCGCAGAGTAAGCACGCCCCCGAACATGCCCTACCAAAATGGTATTCACCATTTTTGCTGCTTCTCCAATGGCCGAAGTCTCGCTGAATCGAATTGAGATATCCTTGGAGTTGGCCTTGACGCACTTGTTCTTTTTCTTGCCCGAGCGTGGCGTCGAAGGGTGATCTGCAAGGGGGTCCAAAGAGGGTTCTAGGGGAGATGTCCTCACGGATGTTACCCTAACCGCAGGGGTCTTAAATACACCTGAGCGGGGAGGACGATATGCAGAGGGCCCTGCCCCCGATGGGTTGGGAGGACCAGTCGATGCCGCCACGAGGAAGGAAAAGGTCGGAGGGTGCGGATCGAAAGAAGGCGATGGGGGAATGACAGAGGAGAGGAAATGAAGGGTGCCTGGGGACAGCAGGGGGAGATCGAGACCCGGGGAATCCGATAGGAGGGAGCCTTCGGGAGGATGTGAGAGGGAGGGAGCCGGGATAGTAACAACAGGGGAGGGATGTGAGGGAGCACCCGATGATGAACCAGAAACCGGCGGTAGAAAGGACGGGCGGTCGAAAATGACCTGCGAGTGGAGGGGGTCTTCTGAATAATCGACTTCCTCGTCCGTTTCCATGACATCGCCGACAGTAACGGACGCTATGTTGATGGAGACAGGTGGACCTGGAATGTCGGGATAGGTGCAAACGGGGGTAGATTCGCGGTGACCACAGGAACGCAGAGGTCTCAGATCTAGAGGGTTAGGGTTTCTGGTGCCCTAACCGAACCCTCCGCGGTTTACCGCAGTGCGCGCCGATCGCTCCATCGCTCCCGCTAACTTTTTATGATGTATAAACTTCATTTGGAATTCATTCTATATTTCCTCAAGATCCTAATATACAAAAATTGAAGGAAACCAACACTAGTACATGCCATTTATGTTTTAGATATTATATCATAAAGACATATTTTACACACCATACTTTATGTAAAAATCATCCTATATCCCTAAATACACATCCATTCCTTCTCTCATGGATCTTTCTTTAGGCAGTTGGAATCGAGGATGGAATTTGATGCGAGAATTACTTGTCATGAGTTGATTTACTTATAAAAAATGGTGATAAACTTAACATACATGTCACCAAAGTTAAACGAAATGCTTAGTTATTCTAATAAAATTTTTATAACCATCAAATTAGAAGGTGGAATGTATTTAAAATTCCAACCCTAGTACAAATGCCACTTGAATATTTTTTCTCGTGTTCATTAACCTAGTTACTACTTTTACTATGTATTTATCAATATGTAACTAATACTTTTACCATGTATTTATCAATATGTAATCAATGCTTAAGTAAAAAGAGTGAAGGGAGCTCTTATTGAATAGCTCATAAGGCTCAATATTTGTTAAGGTTTTTGAAATGGGGTTGCAAGCTAAGCGACTTAATCGTGGGAAAAACTCCATGGTTAAGTGGACTTGAGTCAAAAGAATGTTGGGATGGGTGACCTCCTGGGAAGTCTTGGTTATTGAGTGTAAGCCTTAGAGATGATTATTGATGCTATCTAATTCATTTCTCTAGTATCAATCCCACATCTTCACCCATGTGAGCATCATTTAGTGCAATGAGTGCTAAGTGAACTAGTTTAAATAATGAGAAAGCAATCAATTGAGATTAATACTCATGGATATGGTCACACATTAATGAATTAATAAAATTGATCCAAAAGATGATATATAATATGTTGCACTGTGAAAGCCTCTTAATGCTTAAATAGATAGCACATGTGAAATACTTAGTCACTACCCTAACACATCTCTTCATAGTCACAAATTACCAAATTAGGGCATATAAATCAACGACATTATTTTTTATTTGAAAAATGGATCAATAGTAGGTTTGAACTTGAATCATGGTTCACCCCTAGGTGACACAACATTACCACCATAAATCATTGTACCCAACATTACCACCACAAAGGACAATTGATGAATTGTAGTAGTGTATAATTAGAATGGGGATAAATCCAAATGAATCCTTTATTATATAGGCCTTAATCAAATCTAGAGACATTGATATTCAAGTAATAAGAAGAAAGGTGAAAATGCCACTCACTAAACATGTTCAAACTCTTGAATTAGAAGTTGCACAAAAAGAAAAAGAACAATTATTGTCCCTAATAATTGAGTAGAATAAGCAACTTGAAAAATATGCACAACAGATTGAAATTTTTACAAGAGAATAGATTTAACAAGTTTTTGCAACAACTTCTTCAACACCAAGCACCATCCACAACAAGGATGATCCTTCTAAGAATCTTGTTGAAATGATGCCAACTTGTATTAAGGATATTGAAATTGAAAACCTTAATAAAATACTCATAGTGAATAATTTTTGATAAATAATCTCATGGAGGAACTAGTTGAAAGAAATGCAACTATTCATACTGATCAAGAATTAAAAGCAAGATTACAGAAGGAAATAGTTTGGTTGAAGAATCAACTAGTGGCAACATAGTCCTTGGTTGAGGCTTGGAAAATTTTGGGGAGAACTAGTGACCAATATTTCGAAGATGTTGTGATCCATTAGAATCATTTGAGATGAATTAGAACTAGTGTACAACAATAATAGGCCATTAACAAGATCCAGAGAGAGCGAGAAGACAAACCTAAGATTGCTACTAAAATAGTAAAGTTTCTCAACACTAGAAATTGTGAACAATTGAGAGCTATCGGTACAAATAACAGAACTTATGTAATCATTGAGGTCATTAATGTTTTAACTAAGAGAAATTGTGTACAACATGCACAAGATAAACATGAACTTATTAAAAAGGAGGTTGATTTACTTAATTCTAGGTTTAATGTTTTAAAGGAAATGGGTTTACCCTCCTATTGGGATCAAAGTAGCAATTTGATGTCCTGGATGCATATATAGAATTTTTATTAAGAACAAAAGAACATTCCATCAAATTTTCAAACATGAGTGGAATGTTGAAGGGGCCAACCATAGTAGATAAGTTGATGGACAATTTGTATGTTCATTGTCAACTGAAAATGATATTTTCAACTACTCCAACATACTAAAAATACATATATTTGGATATTTCCTATAGGAAAATGATATCATATAGCTATCCAACTGTCAAATTAGGAGAGCTTTTCTGAATTTTTTCTTCAAAATATTTTGTATTCCATCATTGAATAAAATTCAGCTAGAAAAAGGGACGAATGAATGAAAGTTACTAGACATTTGTAAACTCTTTCTATTTTTATTAGTTTTTTCCTAGAAAATTGCTTTTGTGACAATAATTTGTTGTAATATTTTGTATAAACACTCAAGGAGAAATCAAAGAAAGGGTTTGAATCAGGAAAAATTTTAAGGATGGAAATTTATCGTAAAGTTTAGAAACCTTGGTGAATCTTGCTAGTATCTAATATGAAAACTACAAAATATTTGGTGATATCTTTGTAAAAACGTTCAAATTTGTTATGTTTTTATATATACTCTCTATATAATTTTGGCAATATTTAAGGTAAAATAATTTTATATTACAAAACTTGGACAAATTATTTTTTAGAAAAAAAGGAAATTGGTGAATCTTTTTTTTGGAAAAACCATGGAAAATTAGCCCACCTACAAATATTAGCCCCTAAAATTTTCCATGGTTTGAATTCTGAGAGTCAAAGTTTATTATTGTATCTTAGAACAATATTACTACAATTTTTAATCAAGATATTCTTCCATCAACTCTTGGGAATGCATATCTTCCATATTAGTTTTCCTTTATGAGTTTACATTATATTTTCATCTCTGCAATTGTTTCAAGTTATATGAGATATGCATAAGATGCTAAATTGAGAATCAATTTTCCTAACTCCTGGCAATTTCATGTTATACACATAGATTTATGATAAAATAGTTTTGTTTTTATCGTACCTATGATTAAATGGTTAGATTATTATTGATATTTCATATAATTTAAGTTTTTGTTATGATATAGAACAATTGGAATATTATTCCTCTACAGCATCTGCAATAATAGATCTTAAAGTATTGGCGAATGTTGTAAAATATTTTATATGTTTTCCTTTTCCTTATATCACCACAATCAATCCAATTAGTTATTTTCCTTAGTTGGAAGCTATCATTTTGATTAGATATTTGAAAGGTATTAACCTACAATCCATAAAATATATTTTGATTTGAATCAAAATCTCTCTTGCAAAAAAACATTACTAGTGCCTTGGCGTAGTTTTCTAGCCAGAAACTATCTCAAGTGAACAACAATTATGCTTTGCAAGAAATCGAGATAATAAATCTATATTTTCTCAAACCTAAAGGGCTTGGGTCCAGGGATGTGTTACATGGAATTTTGTCACATTAGGAAAATAACCATCGGTTTGGATCTTCCACTATCCACAAATGTGTCCCAAGAACATTAACCTGCAAAGTTAGAATCAAAATCCTTCTTTAGAAAGTGGAATTTCAAGATCTTATAATATAAAACCCCGATTTTGGGTATGTTCACAGTTTCCTAGTCACTTCCTATCCATACATAGGCTAGACCATTATTATCGGTGGACAAGTACGCACTGCCTTCCACTATGACCGGCTAACATGACTTGAAGTACATAAAAATAAAAATTGAAGTCTAGAATCATTGTTGGTAGCATCTATCCCAACCAACAAGATTTGAATGAGTGCATATTCAGTACTGATCCCTCCCATCATGGAGTAATTCCCCTTCCTTTGTGTAACCTCTATCCCACTAATAGTGGATCTCATCCCTTGGAGAATGGATCCATAAATTCTCATTCTTCACCTATAAAGCTATTACAGGTCTAAGGATTGAAGGAGGATTGTTGGAAGTAGGTTTATGCTGTTGAGATTAGGTTGGAAGGCTTGTCTTGCAAGGAATAGGGTTGGAGAGTGTAGAAAGGGCTTTCTACATCAAAGCTATATGGTTGTAAGGATTTTCTCGAGTTTTATGAATATAAGCAGTTTTTATTTCTTAGTTACATCTCTATTGTTTTAATTTGTAGGGTTCCTTGATCACCTACATGAGTTTTGGTTGCATAATTGATCAGTTCATATGTATAATTGGTTATTTAATTCATTTATCTCTTTGGTTATATTTTGTATGCTTTGATATCTTGTTTCTCTCTGTCTTTGCAGATCTCTTTCAGAACATTGCGAAGAAGCTGCTAGGAGCGATAATAGGACATTTAGAGCATCAAAGAGTGAGTGATCGAAAGCTTTGAGGGACTTCATCATTAATTCACTAAACCAGTAAGATGTCTCCTTCATTCTATTTGCTTTCAAAATGATCATAACTTAGAGAAAGCTAGGAGTTACTGTTTTTTTGTCACTAGGGTTCTCTAAAGTCTAGGGAGATCACTCTTGTTCGCAAAAGGGATTTGTCCACATAAAAAATTGTCGACTCTGCTAGGGAATCATTTCAATCTCTGTCTTTTTCCTTGTTTGATCTTTTCAACCTAATGCGTAAGCCTTACTTGAGAGTCTGGAAAGATTAAAAATTTGGACTTTTAGTTGGATTTGGTTTATTATTATTTTTTCTTGAATTTCTCCACTATGTTCACTTTTACTTTAGGCACAATGCACATTTCTATGCACTTACCTCTTAGCAACATAGTGTATGCACGTTGATTTACTCCAGAGCCTATGCACATGCCTAGAACTTTTGAAAAACTCACTTGTTTCCTCTTCAAATCAATTTTTTTTTTTGTTTTTTCCTGTTGTTTTACGCTTGTTATAGCCTTCTATGAGTGTTTTTCCATCTGATTTAATGTTATTTTAGTTATTTTTGTTTTTTTGTGGTTACTATTGTTTTGAAAATTAGGGTTGAGTCTTGCCTTATGAATGGTTGAGATATCACGAGAGATATTTGTTGGTCATGTTGAATTAACTATTTTTCTTTCTTCTATCGATTAAATCATGTCTTAAGTACAAATTTCTTTTTTGCAAAAGTTTATTTTGAATGCCAACGTAAATGATTTACAAGATTAGGTTTAGTTTATGAAGATACCTTATATGCTAGTTTTGGAATGAAAAAATTATTTTTCGTCCATTTGCTGAAGTGTTTATGAACTGAATTAGTTACTGCAAGCAAAGTTGTCACATTCAATTAGGGAAAAATTCATTTTTAGTCATCGTTGGTTTCTTGTTGCATTGTTCGAATTTTTGGGTGCTTGTATGAAAAGAGAGATTTTTGGTTTACTTGCATCATTGTGCAAAGTGAAGATTTGAAATTGTTTTCAATATTCGGGTGATTTGAAATTGGTTAGTTGCATTTTAGGGAAAAGGTTATTGTGGGGTTTTGAGTTATTGTGTATATTTCAATTTGAAAACATAAAAGACTCTTTCCCTACCTTAGATAGATTTTAATTGAAACAAAAAGATCATGTTTTCATTTTTGTTTTCATTAGGATTGTGTCAAGTCATAATTTCATACAGTTTCACATCCATTACCTTTGCGTAACAACAACTATTAAAATCAACACTAATTAAAATAAATTTAGAAAGTTGTATTCTTAGGGCTCTTTTCCACCTACAGTATATTAAGTGTAGGGCTTTGGAATAAGAAAGTGAGTAAACTTTCCAAAGCTGCAGAAAAATAGTAGAATCTTGTGATATGGAGATAAATCCAGTTATTTTAGTTTTTCTCTGGGAAGCTCCCCTTACAAAGGAGTCAAGCACGAGATCGTATCAAACCTCGTGAAGTGATTGTGCCCACTTCATTAGCTATGGTGTAGTGATTTACACATATTACAATGATGTCGAAAGGTACTTGGGGTCACCTGATTGTAAACCTCCAATTAACCATGTTGAGGGGCTTTCAAGGGGATTCAACTCTGTTACTTTGCCCTTGCGTGTATGTCCGATATACGATTGTCCCCCCAAGTAGAATTGTTCTAATTGGTAACCATAGGGACCATAATCCTAGGGCTATTACCCAGGGTGATGATGGAGGCAAGGTTCTATTCTACTTGGAACAGATGTTGACTAGATTCAATTGGACGTTTTGGAGGGTAATCTTCACTCAAGATGTCATAATTGAAGTCACTTGCACTAGATCATTTCATTAAGCAAGTTGTCAGTGTAATTGGTTCCATTCACTCATATCTATAGCCACTTCTCACTTTAATTTATAAGATGTTGGATTTCATTACCAATTAGTGATTTTATTTTGAAAATATTGTTTGCATGGTTTGTATCCTTATATTTTTTAGCGTGTGCTAGTTGTTTGTCTTTATTTTTTAAGAGACCTTAGGATTGGATTTTGAATTTTGTTTAATTTTGTGATAAATTTTAATCATGGCTGAATCACCAAGACAATCACGTAGAATGTGAGGTAAACCTCCTGAATACACACCAAGTTAGTTGGAAAAGACAAAAATGGAAAAGTCGAAGTCAATAGGATCAAAAGCCTCAAATGAACCTAAAACATCAACAATTTTACAATATGAGATAATATAAATTAAATTGAATCCAACATAGGAAGTAGAATCAAGTTTATTTCACTCTGATAGAGAAAATACCAAAGAAGTTCATACCAAATCTGACACTATTGAAGTTTCAGACACTAAAAATACCGAACCAAAGGCATAAGAACCTGACTCTGAACTTTCTCAACCTGAATCACCTTTGTCTGTTATAGCTCCTACTCGTGAGCTTCCTTCACCTTAAAGGAAGATGATAGTAATGACTTAATTACTTATTGGGTTAATTAGCATTGAAGATGTTACTGAAGAAACAAAGAAACCTCATTCTCCATTTACCGGTACTGAAACTTTTGACCCAAGAGTTCCTTTCTCTCCTTTCCGACCTGACCCTTGGTATTCTACAACTTTGAGTTTTTGAGGTCAGAATTTTTCACCGCCACACATTCCTTTTTATACACTAGAAGTAACTATGTCAGAAATTCCTATTGGGAGCCAACCCATTAATTCATCCATGTTTACCATCTCCCTGGAATCACTATTGTATGGTGGCCCATGAGTTCCTCTAGGGTACCAGTCACTTACTGGGACCTTTTCAGGAGGATCCTCTTCTCCCAAACCTTCTAGTTGGTCATCTGTTTTATCTACATATATTGTTCAGAGCATGAATTAAATTCCCGAAGTGCTTACAACGTTAGAACAACAAATTCATATGGTTTATGTTAATTCAAATAACCCTCAAGTAACCCTAACTGGCGTTTATTACCATCCTCGAGGGAAACCACCTTATCCTCCACCTGGAGGACAAACTTTTGCTGGGAGTCAACCTTTTACTAGTAACCATAGTTAGATACCACAACTCAGCCTAGGTCAACTTGCTGTAAATCAACCTTTATATGGTACTCCTTATCGTGTGATGAAAAAAATCTGGAATCCTCCTTTTAATCAACAGTATGGTCTGGGTGCTCCATAAGTGTCACTATATCAGCATTTTCAGCCTACTGGAAAAACTGTTACTCAAATACCTATTCTAGGTATTGAGGTACTCGTCCAACAACTTGTCCAAGGGATTCCTCAAACACCTATTTAACAATTGATTCAAAGATATGTTTAGAGTTCACCACAGACCCCTATTGAAAACCCTATTTCGCAATTGAATCCAGCTTCTTCTCAACCGCTTATTCCATTAATATCACAAAAAACCATTCAAGTAACCCCTCAAATATATGTTCCTTAGACTACTCAGGCAATCCCGCAGGCTTCTGCTTATCAAATTGTTCCTACGGTCTAGTCTGTACCACAGATTCCTATTGGGCAACCTCTTATCAGAAAAATGCAAACACTTTTTCAAGGTTAAGCTTACCAGGTTCCATCTTTTCAAGGAAATGTTTTTCAAAGTCCACCTTTCCAAGGCCAAAATTTCCAAAACCCACCTTTTCAAGGCCAATTCTTTCAAAGTTAACCTGTTCAAATACAATTTGTTCAAGGTAAACCTTTTCAAGCACAACCTATATAGGGGAAATATTACTTAGGTCAAATGGGTCAAGCTCAACCTTTCTAGAGTCAACCATACACCGGTCATACTTATCAAGTCCCTGTTCAACCTCAACCCGTATGATTCACCCTGGTTACCCTAGTGGAATTCCAATTCCAAACGCTCAGGCTATTCCAAGATATCCCAGATATCTACCTCTAGGGGTTGGACTTAACATGCAAGGTTATCAAGCTTTACCACAAGACCCTAGCCAGAAGTTACCATTTATCATAATGATATATTTATCAGATTTATCCCAATTAACTAACGATCCTATTTACTATTATCCTTTTTTCTCGACGATTCCTACCAAGTTACCAAGTGACATACCTAAATTCGAAGGTAAATCAGGAAAGTATCCATGAAATCATGTGATGACATATCATCTTTGGTGTGCATCAAATTCTTTGATCGATGATTCCAATTAGTATATGCCTTTTCCAATGAACTTTAACCAGTTCAGCAATCAAATGGTACATTGAGCTTGTTGGGCACCTAATGGTTGATTCCAGTCTTGAGCTGGAATCAAGACTGAAGGTGTAATTAGTATGCATTGAAAATTTTGTGTGAATGTGATTGAATGGATCAACATATGTTGTAGTGAAATGGTGACTTGTTATGTTAACATGGTATCATATCGTATTTCATATCGTCATAGTTAGTGTATTCGACAATTCCAAGGGCACCCTTGCCCTCACAGAACAATTGATCAAAACCAACATGTCCAGCTTTATGCATATCATCCTTCAGGTCATGCCATGATGCTGATGAAGGGAGCCCAAGAACAATAACATGATATTTAGAATGCTTAGAGAGTGCACCACGTCCACCACCAACACTGATATAAATGTTATGATGATCACTGAATGAAGATTGGTTCATAAATTAAATGTTACCTCAGCTTCTGCTGACAATCAGTCACGAGAGGAGGAAGTAGCAGCAGATAGACAAAGAAATCAATTTTTCCTGCTTGAATATGTTTTATTTGATGAGCAGTCTCAAAATTTCATCTCTCTTTTGAGGTTGTTCTTTCAACTCGTCATCTCTATTTTATGAAAAAGAGCACAAAGTAGAGGCAACAATGGTGTGTATAAACTAGCAGTCCCAGTGCCTTTCTTGTGTCTTAATTGTCTCCAGCAACACCTAAGGGCTTGGTAGATCTAAACTATTCTCTGTACCTACACGATGAGATGCAGAGGATGCCACATAACTTCTAGATAGAGACTCAATATCACTAGAATTCTATGCACTTTATAGAAAAGCAGTCCTTTATGAGAAGACTTTTGTATTGAATTCCTTTAAGAATCATGGAAAATTTTAGGGGCTAATATTCACAAGTGAGCTAATTTTCTATGATTTTTCCAAAAAAAAAAGATTCACCAATTTCCATTTCTTCTAAAAATGATATGCCCAAATTTCATAGTATAAAATTATTTTACCCTAAAAATCGCCAAAATTATATGGGCTCTACCTATAAAATAATTAGAAATTTGGATATTTATATTAAGATATCAACAAACATTTTATAGTTTTCATATTAGACACTAGTGAGATTCCCCAAGATTTATAAACTTTAAAATAAATTTCCATCCTTAAAATTTTCTCTATTAAGAATTATTGCACATTGGTTGATGTTGTTGCATTTGTTGTGAAATGGATCAAATGGATAAAATATTATAATTATTGAATACTTTAATACATGCCAATGTTGATGGGATGATAAACATTAGCAAGAACACTCTCTGTGATATTAAAACATGTCTATAATGTACACAGGAGAAGGTAGAATTTTTGGAGCTTGAATCTCAGCTTCAGCGGGAGGAATTACAACAGTGGAGTCATCATTCTGAACCTATTTTTGTTCAGAAATTTGACACAGACTCCCATCAGCAACAACAATATGAAGTTGATTCAGATCTAGTGCCCAATGAAGGAGGATAGTTGCATGTTCAAGTTCCACTTCCCAAGCCCATCATCAGAGCTTTGGAGGAGCTTGTCACTAATAAGCATAGAAAATTCTTGGATATGAGAAGGAGGCCTCCTTTCATATTCCAGATTACTCAAAGCCCATCCAGTTCCATAGTGCTGAGTTTCTTCATGACAGTTCACCTTCAGTTGTTCTAGGTCCTGCTCCTCTTCCACAATAGCCACAATAGAATGTTAAATGCCAACATTGTGAATGAGTTGGCCATATGAAAGATCATTGTTTTGATATTCATCAATGTGAGAAATGTCATAAAACCACTCATTCTTCAAATATATGCTTCAAAAACAAACCTCCTACAAGAACGAAGATTCACCTTGGATGGATCACTTCTTGGAAATGGGCTTCGACAACCAAGAAGATATTTCGCTCATACAACATGATTTGTTCTCGAATATTGAAAAGTCTTGTAGTTGAGATCTCTTCATCTTCTCACCTTGTATCTGATGGGGGGAAGTGATGGTCATCTACAAGTTTCAAAGCCTCATTAAGCAAGCTTGAGCCATAACCTTCCATACCAGATTCAAAGTTGTAGCCAGAGATAGAGATGTCCTTGAGCATGCCTTTGGTTGGTCATCAGTTGTAAACCATCTATGGGGTTGAGACCTCCCTTTTTAGGATAAGCTTCTCCCTGTTCAAAGAATTGGGGACACTTCCTCTAGCAGAAGACTTTAGCTTATTTCCATTTTTGGAAGAGTTCTAGGAATTGCATTAAGAATTCTAGAGTTGGTGGTCATCCTTAAACCACCACAAGTTGAGACCTCCTTTTTCAGGTTGGGGTTCTCCCTTTTTATGCAAGTTGCAGACCTCCATTTTCCAGGTTGAAGGTCTCTCTCTCCAAAGCATTAGGGACACTTCTTATAGCAGAATATTTCATCTTCTTGCCAGACTTGGAAGAGTTTTAGGAACTGCACTAAGTGTTTCAGTGCTGGTGGTCATCCTTAAACCACCCCCTTATACGAACATTTCAGAGAGCACATTCAACCTAGTGCTGCTAGGCACATTTTTGCACATTTTGTATTACAACTCTCTTCTTGGACTCATACATACCCCTTCAAATTAAGGGGGGGAATGTTGGACACCTAATCCTCTAAGGGTTGGTGTGGAAGCTAGACATTTAAAGGGAGTCCAAGGGACCACTTGGAATATGAAACCAAGGGTCACTCCAATGTATTATAAATATGTATCATTGTGAATAATAATGGAATTCAAGGCTTATCCTTCACACTCTTGGCTTCGCCATGGTTATTTTTAACAGAGCTACCTCGTGCCTCTTTCTATAACTTTAACTCCCTAGCAACAACATTTTTAACCCAATTTGAGTTTCCAATCCGTTATGATACTGGTACCGAATTATTGACTTCTTTAAAACAATCGAGGCAACTCACATCTCTGATCATATTTATGAATGGAGACGTAGACATTGCTTAGTCAAAGTTTTCATTCCAAATCAAATTTTAGCTGAGTGGTTTGTAAAACTCACTTCTTCCTATTTTCACAAAAGATGTTGCCAAGGGAGGTGTCATCATGAAAGAGCGAGTAATTTCTCATGCATAGTACTTAGACTTAGTTTACACTCAATCTGGCACTTTGTATGAAAAAATATTGAATTTACCTCGCCCTACGGGTGAACCCATTATTACCTCTCCTATAGGATCAGGATCTAATGCTGCTGATGGAATTATAGGTTACGTTAGCCAACAATCTAAAGGAAAAAAGAAAATATCTAAAAATACTTAGAATTTGGCCATACAAGACACACGATCTTAGAGCCTTCCTCCCGAAATTATTTCTGAGATTAATGCCATAGAATCATCTATTGGTAAGACAAAATCAATTGGAGGTAAAAAAAAGGGGGAAAGGTAAATCGAAACAAAATGCTACTCTATAAGAGAAACCTGCTAAAGCTGAGCCCATGGACTGTGGTGAATTAAAATTATAAGTACGGATATGAACGAATTCCTCTAGCCCAATAATGGGTATAACCACAACGGATACATTCTATGGAAGATTTCCTTATATTAGAATCAATCAAGAGGGCCTACCTCTTGGTCACTTATCCTACTTGATGATGTCCTTGCTTGCTCACTCCAGCAATCTCTCGCTTCCTTCTTCAAGATCCTAAAACAAGTAAAAAACAACAACACACAAACATAATAATAGACAAATTGTAATTCAACCTACTTAATGAGTCAAGAAGCATTAAGACATGAATATGTAATATTACAAAATATGTAGGAAATCAATCGATAGTTGCATATATTAATATCAAAGAGATATTACAACCATTTGTCTTGACGTCATAGTCTTCCGTTGACAAGATCAGGTTCCCACACACTTTTGCTATCACTTCACGATGGATTCAAACAACAATAGTTTAAATACTCTTCCCTCTAGGCTTCACTCCAAACCAAACACACTTCTCCATCACACAACTAGATGATTACAACTAGTAATAGCTTGCTTGTCTAGTATATTTACACTTAGCCAAAACTCTAACTCTGATTTTCACACGAGTCACTAGTTTGTGCATGGGAAGAAGGGAGGTTTATATAGGAAATATGGATGGGAGATGGATCCTCTTCTCACAGGAGAAGGACTTATCCCTTGAGGTAGTTCCATCATTATAGGGGAAAGGAGCCCAAATTGTCATCCTCGACCCCATCTGGCCAAACCATTTACCAGACTTCTGTTATGTAGCTTCTAGAGATGGAAGCTTCAACTCTAATTTAAAAAAATTTCCATAATAGGGCCGGCATGACTGGAACACAACTTAGTCGCACCGATCGGCAAGGGGAATAGTGTTAATCTCTACACATCGGCGCGGGGAAGACAAAGGTCATTAGTGCCTGTCTTGGTAAAACAAAATTTTCAGGGGAAATGGTGCAAAAGGGAAATGATTTGCTCATGAAGAGGGACATAATAGGAGTTTCTTCATGAAGGAAAAGCATGTGGGGTTCACTATAGAGGTCCTTTAGGATCAAGGAACGGGGAGTTCAGGGATAGTGACAAAATGTTGTGTAACATATGCCCCCTAAAGCATGAAGGAAAAACTGGAGTGAGGGATGAAATGCTCTATAAATCAGTGTGGGGAACCGATCCACCGTTGGAAAACCTACAAGAAAGTACAGATACATATACATAAACTGAGATCTCTGTCAAATGATACATGAATCGTGGCATGGACGCAACCATCCAGAGAATGATCATGTAAATGGATCGAGGTATGAGCACAACCATCCAAAGAATGATCATGTAGATGGATCCAGGTATGGTTGCAACCATCCAATAATGAGAAGAATCGCATATGATAACTCATGGTCTGGTCGCAGCCAACCATCTGAAAGAGACATGCATATCATCATAAACCATGTCACACCACTTCACAACCTGGACTTTCGTGATCTCGAGTCCAAGGTCTTGCGCTCCAACATGACCTGATCAAAGTATAGATTCTAACATGTGAATAGATGTGTTGACATCGAACATGCTAGAAAGTCACTTGATTGCCAGTTAATGATGTAAACTATTAACAAGCGCGAGAGAAACTACCAATAATGACAATGGCCCTCAAGGTACTATCATCACAATTCACAGAATGTGAATACGAGAACTGAAGTCGAACACCTGTGACATCACTAGACAAAAAGCCAATGATGTGAACTTGTCGACGAGTGCGAAGAAATTGCCATTAGGGCATGCAAGCTCTAAGGTACTGGAAGGGAGTCTCTTGGTCAACTTCCTGGATAATGAGTTGAAGTCAACAGAAATCGAATGTGTCGAAGGAGGGCCATAATGAATCTCACATCATCGACGCGAGATGAGAGGATGCAAAATGATTTTGGATGATACAAAGAAACAAAGGTAAGTGTAACTGTAGAAGGAAAACTCTTGAACATATCAGTGACACAACTAGAAGTTTGGCAGCTTTTGGATCCATAGGATCGGTGGTCATGATGACATGGAAAAGATCAAATGGGAGGCAAAAATGAATGGCCCAAAACGAGGAAGGTCAATGATATAAAGGAGGATATCCCAACCTGACACGAAGCCAAGAGTGTCATGTTCAAGAGTAATTTGCTGACACGGCTCGATAGATTTCCAAATTTTCCCCCACCATTTCTACCGAGTACCCCAATTTTTTTTTATCATCCTTCGAACGAATCCATCCTAGTAAGTTTAATGAGCCTGAGGAAGGAGAAGCTCGTGTTCGTCATGATGACGAATCCGATGTCGTTTAATAGTTTAATGAGTCTGACAAAGGCGTAAATCAGTATCTTTTTCATCCCTTTTTGTATGTTTGTGTTTCTCGAGCCCGAAAAGGTAGAAAACAATACTTGAGAGAACCGCTTGACCATTTTAGTCAAGGAGTACCTTTTTCATAAATAGTGCTTCCCAGCCCGAAAAAGGGGTAAACTTATACTGGGCACACAACGTTTCACATCCGTTAATGAGTTCAAAACGACAAGGGCTTAGCCATCTTTTCGCTTTTAAAGGGTCGGAAAAGAGCTGAAAGCGGACCCCCCATTTTTATTCTCTTTAACAAGTCAAAAAGGAAAGAATACTCGGCAATATTTTCATCATTTACGAGTCAAAAAAGAGCTTAAAGGTGACTCATCCTAGAGGAACGAGTGGTATAAAGGGTAGCAACTAGTTTCAGCAATGGAGGAACTACTCAAAACATGTAATGGTCAAGATGTTGGCTAGTAAAACCACTCATCGTTGTGGTCCCTCAGGAAAGGAATAACAATCAAGTGAAAGCATATGATTGGCCAAAGAGATGGTGGCGATGGAATGAAACAACCAAGGCTCATCTATCAGAAATTAGTTGAAAAATGGTAATCACGAGATATAAATTGGGCATGGGTTCAGTTTTACACAAGCTTGAACCATGGAGAACTCTTCCTGGATTTAGTTTCATGTTTACACAAGCGTGAAATGAAAAACTATGCTTGAGATAAGTTTGCATGCCCCAAGCATAATGACTCAATCAAGGTACATGCCCTCCAAGCTTCATTTTAATTAACTAGATGGATGGAATGAAGGTTCTCTTTTGAGATCTTGGAAAGACTCGAATAGGATTTTACGAGATCTTAATCAAAGACTCGATTTGGAAAAGGGAGTTATTTCATTTTTTAATAAGGTTGACACAGTAAAAGAACTATCCTCGAGACCCTTGTTTCATTTTTTAACGATCTTGACACAAGAGAAAGGACTATGCTCACAAACATAATAATAGACAAATTATAATTCAACCTACTTAATGATTCAAGAAGCATTAAGACACGAATATGCAATATTACAAAACATGTAGGAAATCAATCGATAGCTACATATATTACTATCAAAGAGAGATTATAACCATTCATCTTGATGTCACAGTCTTCCTCTAACAAGACCAGGTTCCCACACACTTCTGCTAGCACTTCATGATGGCTTCAAACAATAATAGTTTAAAGACTCTTCCCTTTAGGCTTCACTCCAAACCAAACACACTTCTCCCTCACACAACTAGATGGCTACAACTAGTAACAACTTGCTTGTCTAGTATATTTACACTTAGCCAAAACTCTAACTCTGATTTTCACACTGGTCACTAGTTTGCGCTTGGGAAGAAGGGAGGTTTATATAGGAAAGATGGATGGGAGATGGATCCTCTTCTCATGGGAGAAGGACTTATCCCTTGAGGTAGTTCCATCATTGTAGGGGAAAGGATTCCAAACTATCATTCTCGACCCCATCTGGCTAAACCATTTACCAGACTTCCATCAGGGAGCTTCTAAAGATGGAAGCTTCAACTATGATTTAAAAAAATTTCCATAACAGGACCGACGCGACTGGAACACAGCTCAGTCGCACCGATCGGTGTGGGGAATAGTGTTAATCTCTGCACATCGGTGTGGGGAAGACAAAGGTCATTAGCGCCAGTCTTGTAAATTGGGCAAAACAGAAGTTTCAGGGGAAATGGTGCAAAAGGGAAATGATCTGCTCATGAAGAGGGACATAATAGGAGTTTCTTCATGAAGGAAAAGCATGTGGGGTTCACTATAGAGGTCCTCCAAGATCAAGGAATGGGGAGTACAGGGACAGTGAAAAAATGTTGTGTAACATGGACAAAAAATGAAAACCTCGCTATCCTTACCTTATTTTCAATGAGGATCACCATATGAAGGAATGCCCACATTGTGAGGAGGTTTCTAAAATTATTAAAGGTTCTCCAAATCCCGCTGTTTTGAAGGATCCATTTCCTTCTCAAGACAAAAAAATTGTTTCTCATAACATGGAGGGGAGAAAAATAAAGGTGATGGTAAAGGACAATTGCAGTGTTGGATATATGGCAAGGAGCATCTCAAGGCAACTTGTGCATAGTATCAGGGTGGCAGGCGTTAGATTTACAGTGCATAGGAAGCACAGACAATTGGGGATTTTCGGCAGAGTATTCCATGGATCTATGCAATGTTGGATAACAGGCAAGAGGATCACGAGGCATCTATTATGGAGGTGGGGGATAAGATTTGTGATCAAGTTGTTTCTATTTTGATTTACCCTAGATCTAATTATATTTATTTAAGTCCTAACTTGGTGGATAAGTGTGTTTCGAATGAATAATTGTATGAAGAATCTTGGTTAGTGCAGTTGGATATAGGTACAAAGAAAATAGTTCATCATTGGGTAAGAGTTTGTGAATTTGAGTTGAATGGTATGCCTACTTCAAAACATTTGAACGTACTTCCATTGGGATCATATACTATGGTTTTGGGTATGGACTAGTTGTATCTTCATAGGACTAAGGTGGAATATTATCACAAAGTTGTTGAGTGTTTGGATGACAATGTAGAACAAGAATCTTATAGGGTAAGAAGAAAGAAACATCAGTTAGATGGCGACAACTATGCAAGACAAGTGTAGTCACAGAAAAGGGTGTGTGTTATTTGCAGTGCATATTTCTAGTGATAAAGGTAAGGATGTTGAGGATGTAGAAATTCTGAATATGTATCTAATCTTGCGGCAGTTTCAGGATGTATTTCTAGAAGAAATTTCAGAGTTGTCACCTCACATGGAAGTGGACTTCTCCATTGAATTGGTACCAGGGGAAACGCCAGCATCAAAGGAACCATCCAAGATGAGCACACCATAGTTAGTATAGTTTAAGTTTTAGTTGAAGGAAATTCTTAGGCATACATCATGCCAAGTGTATCACCTTGGGGTGGACCGATGTTGTTTGTGAAGAAGAAGGATGGTACTCTTAGGTTATGCATTGATTATAGGAAATTGAACAAGGTGACCATCAAGAAAAAGTATTCATTGTCAAGGTTTGATGCTTGTTTAACCAACTGAAGGGAACATCAGTGTTCTTGAAGATTGACATGAGATCTGGATACCATCAAGTATGCAATAAAGAAGAGGACATCTACAAGATTTTTTTAAGGACCAGGCATGGGCATTATGAGTTTGTTGTAGTTCAATTTGGTTTAACTAATTCTCCAGCTACTTTTATGTGCTTGATGAATAGTTTGTTGTGTCCTTTTTTGGACAAGTTTGTTATTGTGTTCATTGATGACATCTTGATATATTCTAAATATGAGGAAAGTCATGTCTAACACTTAGCATAAGTATTGATATTATTGAGAGATAATTAGTTGTACACTAAGCTCAATAAATGCAATTTATTTCAGACAAAGGTATAGTACTTAGGACATGTTGTCTCCAAGGAAGGTATAGCAGTGGATCCAGAAAATATAAGAGCTATCATGGAGTGAGAAGTTCCTAAGAATGTGGATGAGGTAATATCATTCATGGGGTTCGCAGGATACTATAGGAGGTTCATCAGGAACTTCTCCTGCATTTCTTATCCTATTATGTCACTATCGAGGCAAGGTAACAAATTTAAATGGACAGAGGAATGCACATAAAGTTTCAAATAATTGAAGCAATTGTTGACAAATTCTCTGGTGCTAAATATTGCAGATATAGGCAAAGAATTTGTGGTGTGTACAGATGCTTACAAGAGAGGACTTGGTGGAGTCTTGATGTAGGAAGGACAAGTGGTTTGCTATGAGTCACAAAAACTGGATGAGCATGAGAAGAATTATCTGACACCTGATCTTGAGTTGGTAGCGATCATCCATGCATTGAAGATGTGTAGATACTATCTTCTTGGCAGGAGGTTTGTATTGATGAGTGAACACAGTGGATTGAGATACTTGTTTGACCAACCAAATTTGAATGTCAGGAAAGCTAGATGGTTGGCCACAATCAGTGAGTTTGACTTTGAGATCAAGTACATTAAGGGAAATGAAAATAGGCTTGCAGATGATCTTAGCATGAGAGTGCAGGTGAATCATATAACATTTATGAGTTCTTATGGGATAGACTTACAGGATCAAATTTTACAGCTAGGACAACAAGATGATAGGTACATGGAGCTTATGCATAGGTTACAACAGTTTACAGGTGGTTAGGATGTGGACTATCATCTTACAATGGATGGTTTGGTCATATTTAGGGACAAGATCTCTGTGTCAAATGGAAATGAGCTCAAGAAGACTATATTATGATAATTTCGTGCAAAACTGTATTCAGGTCACCCAGGATACTAAAAGACATCGACATCGGTGAACAAGTTTTTCATTGGCCGAATCTGAAAAAGGAAGTGGTAGATTTTTTGGCTATATGCTTAGATTGTCAGCAGGTGAAAGTAGAGTGTAAGCATCCATGTGGGTTGCTTCATCCAATTTTGATTCTAGAGTGGAAATGGGAGATCATTTCCATGGATTT
The DNA here is from genome assembly GCA_000404065.3 of Pinus taeda. NCBI lineage: Eukaryota > Viridiplantae > Streptophyta > Pinopsida > Pinales > Pinaceae > Pinus > Pinus taeda. The sequence continues at coordinate 94,420 of APFE031757441.1, forward strand.
CATAAATGGTTTTCCAAGGACATCTAGAAAACATGATTCTATCATGGTTATGGTTGAAAGGTTGGCGAAGGTAGTGCACTTCGTTCTAGTGAAGTCTACTTATTCAACTAGTGATGTAGCACGGGTCTTCATTAGAGATGTAGTGAGGGTTCATGGTGTTTCGAACAAGATTTTATTAGACAGGGATTCCAAGTGCACTTCTAGATTCTGAAAAGAGTTGTTTTTAGGTTTGGGGACATAGTTGGCCTTCAACACAACTTATAATCCACATATCAATTACGGCATGTATATCTATGAGCGTTCGCGCTATCTTGGTGTAGCACTGTTGATGAACATGTAGATGAACAACTTCCTTATGTATGGTTATGAACCTTTCATACAGCCTTCGAGTGACTGTATCAAGCGTCAGTACTTCAACGAGTATGAATTTCTTCATCTCTACTCTGGCAGATCCTATTGATTGTTCCTCTCTCTGCTTGGCTACTTGAAATTCCTTAGCCATTTGCTCATTTTCTGCTATCAATAACTTAACTCTCGAGCCCATGGCTTCGGCATAAGCCTTTATAGCATCATCCAAGGCAGCTGAATGTTTTCGTACATCTGACACAATCACCCGTTCTTCAAAATGTGTAGGTGATGCCTACTCATCCTGGATGCGCGCTCTATGTGATTGTATAACTCTGTGTTGTGACTCATAAAAGGCTATGTAATACACCTCTGTTCCTGGAAGGTCCTTAAGGAGAATGGTATCCCATTGTTCACTCAAGACTTGCTCTGTTGTTGGAGCTAGTGAAGCCTATGGAGTGACCTTGATTTCTTTTCGCATGAGGTCGGTATCTTGATCTTGTTCTGGATGCTCCAGCTCCATGTCCATCTGTTATACTATCATTTAATCTTGCGAAGAAAGTTCTCGTTCCTGTGACTACTCACCATGTTCCTCATTTGCTACTGGTTCATAGTATTCAACTTGTATCGGCACATTTTGTGTTGTATGTGGGCCTTGCACTTCCTCATGTTCCTTTTCCTGTTCATGCTCATGCCGTGCTTCATTCTCTCTTCTGCGCAGTTCTTGTTTTTCTTTGAGCTTCTAGTGGACTTCTTGCAACATCCTCTCTGCATCTTCTAGTCTTTGCATCTCCCTCTTTCTTTGCGCTATCCTCTTGTCGCGCTGTCACCTCTTTGTATCTATCTCAAAAGCTACCTTTTCCACAAGTGGGTCTTCCTTAAACTTGTAGCTTTGCTCCGTCTCTGTGCCTTCGACAATCTTCCTCTTATCATTGTCTTATATAGGTTTGATGCTTGTTGTTGTTATTGTTGCTGCTCCTTGAGGTGTTGTTGTCTTGAGTGCTACCAGCCACTCTACTACCATGATGACCGTTCATTGAACCTAGAGGAGTTATAATAATATTTCCGTGGGTCTTTCTCTAGCCAATGACACGCCTCGTGGATCCAACAATGGTACACTCTCGCACAGTGGTCCCTCCATAAACCATGTGGATCGTATGGATTGAAAGTCTTGGTGTCGAACTTAAACTTATTCAAGTCTACAACCTCAACATATGCTTCTTTTAGACTCCCGATTACGTACAACCCAATTCTCATAGGAAGCATAGGCCATGATGGATTCTCCTTCCTGTGAAATCTAGTTGATAACCTTGTCGAGATGTGGTATGAAACCTACTACATGACCAACTTGTCTGTGGCAAACCTTGGCAACACATGCAGAGATTTCTCCATGTTGTACATCCCGCTGAAGGTGCCCTCAAGTGAGGCATGCCAATCTGCAATGTTCAACAACGCCTCCATTTTTTCCTCGGACATGTAGGGCAGATCTTGTTCAAAGATCATTATGTATAGAGGGTGATGAAATGGTTAGATATTATAGCCATGACCACTCAGTAGTTGCAGTCTGAGAGCAACTTGCAATATACATTCACAGTACTTTCTAAAGGTGTCCATGCCCAACCCTTGCCAGGAAACCGTTGACGGGCACATATTGCATCGAGCAAGTAGGCAGACATGAAGAATCTTGATTGTTGATCCTTGGGCAGACTCTAAGCATTAGATACATGCATTTTCAACTGGAGAGCCAACATGTCGGACCAGTTGAATGATTTTACTTCACTTGTCAGCTGAACCAACATAGCAACTCAACTCTGCGGGAAGGTATCTATACTCCCTTGGCCATACAAGTAGCATGTGAAGATGACCAAGAATTGATATGACTTCTTGAGTGTCTTCATCTTGTATATTTGGTTGGATGCCATACCGAACTTTGCTAACTCCCTTACCCAATGCTTCAAGATGTCTCTTGTGTTCATGCTGTTGTTGGGAGTGTAGAACAGTGCACCCATCCTGCTTATCGATAGTGGAAAATGATACATCTTTCGATACTCTTTCGTCCTGAAGAAAGCAAGCTTTTCTCCACTGGCACTGCTCAGTATCTTTGTCTCAGGAACAATGTGTGAGATAATCTAGTGGATCAAATCTGTGCATGGGAACACAGGAAACCTGCATGCAACCTTGTATAATCTTGACTTATGGATATTCACATAGACTTGTCGATCCTCCAGATTCTCCTCAAAGCTGCTTAATAAAGTAGTATTGATGTCTTGCCATGTGATGTTGATGTCCTTCTCAATGAATAAGTGTGTGTTTATGTACATGGGCAAGCTCATAGACCCCTGTTCAACCATGTCCCCAGTACTGCTTTCAACTGTGTCTTTTGATCCAGCTCTCTTGGAGGCCGTGATTCCTGTATTGCTGAGAAGCTTCTCAAAAACCTATGGTACCTGGAGACAGAGAAGACACTCATGCTGAGGCAATTTTAGCTAAAACATCAAACAACTCGAGAAACATTCAGGGAACAAACTAGTGACTAGTGGACAAGATTGCGTAGCATTGACTTCGGGAGATGGGAGATTGTCAATTGGAACTGCGCATTGCATAGTCCCACCTTCCAGTAAGGCTGATTGATGGCTAGAACTATGCAATGCGCAGTCTAGTGAGGTTGAATGTTGACTGAAACTGCACAATGCGTAGAATAGCCAGGCTGGGTTGCTAGCTGAAACTGCGCATTGCACAGTTCCAATGGGCAGGATTGGGCACTAACTCCCAGGATTGCATAGAGCACAACTAGGAGACAGTGTGGGTAGCCTCTGCCCAATTCTTGGAGGTAACGTAGAGCCAAATTGCTAGGAATGCACAAAGAATGATGGGAGACACAAGATCGGGGCCAAGATAACCCGTATTTGCCCAATGGCATCTTGGAAACACGAAGGAGTGAGTGAGTGTGTGAAGTTGGTGCATATTTGAGTGAATAGACATGCATGCAATTCAGGTAAGTGCAGAAATTAGTGAGACGACAAAACCAAGAAGCTCATGAAGTGAGTTGCTACAACGACGACTATGAGTGCAAAAATAATGTTATGCATGCGACACTGAGGAAAGGTAATGAAAAACTTGAAACAACAATTCTACAAGCTAAAATACATTGAAACACTAGCGGTCGTTCAATAATACCAAGGAAACCACACACATACAAGCCGAGAACTAAAAAGCGATAGAAAAAGCGGCAAAAGGCATGAAAAGAAAAACTTACTTGGAAACGTTGCGCTGACTATGCCGAAGGTTCTTAGATGGCTCGAGAATGTTAGAGCTTCAAGATCGAATGTGAAGAATGAGCTCTGAGGCATTGTTTAAGTATATTTGGCGAAATTAGGGTTTATGATGTGCATGCCCCAAATCTAGGAAAAAGTGACACTTGGTGGGGAGTTTCTAAAAATAGTTTTTCATGTAACTCCTACTACTAAATATATCCCTAAAATATGGAGATGCTTTTTTTTTTTTTTTTTTGTGAAAAGTTTCCCACCATGCAAAGAAGGATTGCGCAATTCTAGAGGGAATCAGGCAACCTACTGGCACATGTGATGAAAAAATGCTTAGGAAAAACTTCTGCATTGTTTTTGGACTGAGTGGCCCTAGTTGGATGGCCAACTATGCACATTTCTGGAGAGAAGTGCAACTGGCCAGTTCTGCACAATTCCGGAGAATAGTGCAACTGGCCTAGGTTGCTTTGCACATTTCTGGAGAGCAGTGAAGTTGGGCCAGTTTTGCGCATTTTTTTTATGGCAATACAATTGGCTTGGCCTGCTCTTCGCAATTCTAGAAAGCAATGCAAGCTGGCTAGAATTGCGCATTTCTGGAGAGTAGTGTCGGCTGGCCTGCTTTGCAATTTCCATAGCAAGGCTGGTTGGCCTGCTTTGCACAATTTTTGAGTGCAGGGAAACTGCTGGGCTGCTCTATGCAATTATTGAGGGGAAGAGAAGTTGTCCTCCAGGTTTGCGCAGTTTTTCCCGACAACCGGTTGACCGAATAAGAACTAAGTGATGGGTGTGCTTGTGGTTGACTGATGAGACAAGTGAGTCTATTCACAAGATGTTAATGATAGATGAAATCAAATAAACAAAAATACCTGGTTAGTGTAGGATAACTGCGATGATTTCGAGGAGGGAGGCTCCAAAACGAAGCGAGGGAAAAATTTTGGAGGGTGGTTGTAGCTACTACAACAGGTGGCAAGGGAAAAAGTGGTGTGTCCCCCTTCCTTAATGGTTAATCAAGAAACTCATAAACCAAATTAAGGGAATAATTCCTCACAGTTTAATCTAACATTTAGATGCTTTCTAAATTTTGGCTTTTGGTAGGCCAGTGTTGACAAATGTACAGGTGGAATATTGTAGATATTGCAACATTTTGTTCAAAAGCTTCAAGGTTAGAATTCTGTAAATAGTTATTGATACATGCTCCATTCTAACCATGTCCACTAATTTGAACTTACTTATGTAAATCATGTGTCTAAACCGAGCTTTAGTGCCTTTTAATATAATAGTTATTCTCGGTTCTTGTTAAAAATAATGATAATAATAATAATAACATTATAATTTAATTAGTTTTTATGATATTATAATAGCTATTCTTGATTCTTGTTAAAAATAATGATAATAACATTATAATTTAATTAGTTTTTATGATATTTTTAATTTTAGCAACGTGAAACATATCATCAAGTATTATGATATTTGATACAAATGAATTATCAACATTTACCAGCTATTTAATTTATATAATTACACTAATAATATAAAGGAGTTGTCTTTAGTGTGACTTTTTGGACTTTCCGATGCTGGAATTCGGCGTAAAAATATGAGGTGAAATCTTGATTTGTGTTATTTAAACTGGTTTTTGACTGTATATATTGATTCAGCACCTGAAAAACCCCTAGGGCATTTGGATGGTGTAGGGGTTACCCATCAAACTTGTGATTTCAATAAATTTCTCCCAGATTTTAGAGAAATTAGACTTGAAAAACCCACCAAAAAAAATTCCATAAATTTGACACCAGCATCATGAGAGAATAATTTTTATATTATTTATCAAATACTTTTCCAAAATAATACTCATAATTCCGTAAGATTCACAAGCGCCACAAAAATCTCGAATTAAATTTGTTTTGCCGCTACATGGAATATCGATATCCCTACAGACAACTTATTTTTATTTTTTAATCCTGAAAAGTAACGACATAAAAGTTTTATAATTTAATATTAATAGTTTTAAATAAAGGTTGATTGGACATTATGAAACAAAGCATAGGGAAACCAAAAAAGGATGATGGCTCTCATAATTTAACTTACATTAATGATTCATATTGAATATATGGGAGAGATGTCTAATGTTGTGCAGGGACCAGTGATTGATATACTACTGGTCCCACCAAACCACTAGAAATTGAGACTTTTGCAACCAATATTTAAACAAAAATAAATAACATTAAGTACAAATAAGTATCAATTTATGTCCAAAATTTCCCAAAACATTGACTGGGCCCACAACTGTCCATAAATAGTATCATAATACTTAAGAGTGCAAACCATATTGACCCAACTAGAAAATAGATAAAACCATAAATCCTTCCAAAATGGTCTATTCCAGAAGTACAAAGTAGTACTCGCTTCAACCTCCACTCATCAGAACTGAAGCTATGTATCCCAAATAAATATCCATACCTGCACATAATAAAAGTGAATGTATGTCAGCCATAACTACTATGTTGTTCAACATTTAAATCCCCTATGTTCAATAAATGACACCCAACTCAATAACATTTAAATCCACTTTGTTAAATAAATGACACCCAACCCAATAACTTCAATAAATGACACCCAACCCATTCTATTTCTCATTAAAACAGATCAAAGCACATGGATCAACAAATAACAAATTCCCAACCATTGGAACACATCAAATTAAATCCAGATCACGCATTCAAAATGAAGCCATTGCAATCCATTTCCATCCTTACCACCAATTAAATTCAAGTGCCAAAAACTATAAAATAAGTTCAACCACTGCTGAAGTTGCATGTTATGATTTCAAACTATTCACCAACCTTGAAGACAAAACATCACAGAACAATTGCCAGTATATCCAAGTTAGTTATTTCAATTACAACACATTTTTCTTACAATTCTATTTTAATTTCTCATGGTTCCTAGAGTTTCAGTTCTTAGAGTTTCAGTTACAGTTACAGTTTCAGTTTCAGTTCTTACAGTTTCAGTTTCAGTTTCATGAAAATATATATTTTTTCTATTTTTCTATAACTGTTGGTGAAGAAACTTGGTTGCCATAACTGAATCCTATGGATAATCTTCAAATATGCCAATCTACAAGCATAGGTTGCTAATAGAAAATACATGGAAGACAAATCTATCAAATTTGCTTGGTTGTTTTATTAGATTTAAAAAGTAGTAAATTATAATAGTATAGCTCAAAACATAAAACATCCCAACAACAAAGTAATGTGCCCTACATCTTAGAGAATGAGAAGATGAGGGAAGGTACAATGCAGTTACTCAAATGCATGAAGAACTGAAGGTGACCTGGTCAAGCCCTAACCCTATTCTAAACACCAAATGAGCGCACCTCAACTAGAAAAAGTCAAGCATGCATAATTAGAAACTATTATACAAGCACAATCTAATAAAATTGATAGCAACACCCTCCCCTTGATAGATCACACATAGTGAACTAGAACTAAATTGAACTTAGAACTTAACTAGTTGTTGAACTAAATGGAAGGCTGATTTGAAGACCTACAAAAGAAACACTCTAGGTCGTTGAAGGTGACACATGCATGCACCCTCTACCAAACAACAACCTATATTTCATGCCTTTTAGATTGGAAAATGCCCCAATAGTGTTGTAAAGGGTTATGGATAATGTCATTAAACCATATTTTGACTCACTCATAGTGTACAACAATGATGTCCATGTATTTTAAAATTTAGTAGATCAACATTTCATACATCTAAATAAGTTCTTACCGATAATAAAGGATGATGGATTGGTTGTCTAAAAAAGGTCCTAAAATGATAAATAGATCCTAGGTTAAATTTAAAACTAAAACCCTATAAAAATAGCAATCTTCAAATATGCTAATTTACAAGCACATGCTACTAACAAAAAATTCATGGAGGACAAATCTATCAAATATACTTGGTTGTTTTATTAGATCTGAAAAGTTGTAAATTATAATAGTATAGCTCAAAACATAAAACATCCCAACAACAAAGTAATGTGCCCTACCTCTTAGAGAATGAGAAGATGAGGGAAGGTACAATGCAGTTACTCACATGCATGAAGAACTGAAGGTGACTTGGTCAATCCCTAACCCTATTCTAAACACCAAATAAGCGCACCTTAACTGGAAGAAGTCAAGCATGCATAACTGGAAACTATTATACAAGCACAAGCTAATAAAATAGATATCAGCACCCTCCCCTTGATAGATCACATATGGTGAACTAGAACTGAATTGAACTTAGAACTTAACTAGATGTTGAACTGAATGGGTGGCTGATCTAAAGACCTACAAAAGAAACACTCTAGTTCACTGAAGGTGACACATGCATGCACCCTATACCAAACAATAGCCTATATTTCTATCTAACTACACCATCATTACTCCTATTCACTTGATCTAATTTGATATATGAGGTCAATAATTACTCAAAACTTTAAAAATCGATAATATGCTTACCTGATTTGAGAAAAAGGCATGGCCTCTCTTATATATGGAGACAAGATACAAATAAGAGTTTTATTTGAAATGAATGTTTACATGACTAGAAACTGCAACTGTAAGTGACATGAGGAAAAAAAATTTATGGTGCCAATTTGTGATCAAGAGTGCTTCAGGGGGTCTCAAGTTGGAGCCTTGGTCAAATTAAATACCATGCTTGGTTTGGCCAATGATAACTCCTTGAGGACTAGAGATCCATTTTTGGAGAAGTGCATCCTTATAGAAAAAAAATTAGATAATGAATATTAAGAGGGATAGGTTGTAGTGGGAGGAAATTTGAGGCTAGTGATAAATGTAAGGCATGCAGTGAGCATTGCTTATTGGTGGCATGCACATCCAAACAATCAAAATTAATGAAGAAAATTTGATTGCATTGTATAAAATACACATGTTAACTAGAAGCATTATTAGAGGCTTGAATACACAAGAGAATGGAAGAAGTGTCTCATTGACAAGACAATACAACAATATTCCACCCCATGTGAACTATCTATGAGACATTAAATTAATAATGGAATAAATTCAAGATTCTTGGTCATACAATCTTAATGGTCAATTGATACTACAACATGCTGGAGATTTTACTAACAATTTCCCTAACAAGACCAGAGACAAAACACAAATCCAAACATTTCTAAGTACTCTGAACAATGTGGGCCACTTCTACAAGGACTATGATAATGATAGAAAAATTTTAAATGATAGGCTCAAAAAGGATCCTCCTCCATGGACTCTAGTACATACCAGAGTGGTGTAAAACATAAAAACAAAGGTAGAAACACTTCCAATTTTACATGTTGTAGATGATGGTTTACCCAGACTTGTGGAAATATATGCAAGCAATATTGGATGGGGAGTAGTACTAAAACATGTGAGAAATAAAAATGCTAAACCTAAATAAGAAATCACCTAGTTTATTTCAAGAACATGGGAAAATGCATAAAACAATTATTTTGCAATTGACAAAGAGATTAAAGTTGCTCTGAATGCAATATATATGTTTGAAATATCAGATCAATACTAGAGCAGTGTAACACATCAAAAAATCATAAGCATAACACATCAAAAAATCATAAATAAAAAAACATGGCTATTCCCAGGACCAAGCTCCTTGAGATATTAAATCAAATGTTGGGCATGAAAGCTGAAATCCTGATCAAGGAGAAGTCCTGCTTTGGCTTCATTTCTTCAAAAATCATAAGCATTCCTAGGACCAAGGTCCTTAAGACGTTAAATCAAATGCTAGGCATGAAAGCCGAAATCCTAATCAAGGAGTTAGTAACAGCAAAGAGTCTCTCTGTGTATTTTGTGAACCCGCAAAGAGTCTTCTTGAAGATCAAAGAACAGACCTAGAACAGACCTAGAAGGCATTATGCAAGTCCACTTGGTGAGACAGCGGGGGCCGTGAATGAATTCAATTGCAATAACAAACAGGAGTCTAAAAAAATTAATTCAAAAAACAATAACTACCATATCTTCTCATGGTATCTTAACTATAAAGACAATTTATAAAAAAAAAATGCTATTTTAAGTAGACAAACCGAACAAGAGGCACTGTTGGGAAATGCATAACAAAATCAATCAATACAGTCATGGTATTTTAAGTGTAAAGACAAGTTATCAAAAAAACAATCACTGATAATTTTGAAGACATAAAACAAAATGATTATGTATATTTGATTTTTCAAGGATACTAACATACATGTTGATAATTTCCTGTAATAAGGCAAAAGTATTTTTGCCTTGTATGAAAGCATGATTTACAAATATTCTTATCTAAATGCATGCAATAATTCTACAGGTTGTTGCATCTATGGAAAAAGTTAGTTATGTTGTTCATATCAGGAGAAGTGGCAGGAGAGTGACAAGGGGTGCACAACTATGATGCCCATCATCAGATGAGGACAGGACAAGTGATGTCAATGTCAACAATGCCCCAAGGAACGTTGTTGAGGATGACCATGGGACTGAAACTGATGTTCTCACAACATCACCCATAGAACCACCGTCAACAAAAGTCCAAGGGGAAAGTTCAACTAAAAAGATCAGAACTATAAGAGGATGGAAAAAAGAAGAAATGTTAGTTGCAATTGATGACATAGAGTTTAATGGATACTCAGTTTGGGCATCTGCAAAAAAACATGGTATTCCTCCCTCATCAATACATTATTGGATAAATGGACTGACTCATACAAAATGTAGAGGGCCTCTTACAGTTATGACTGAGGAGGAGGAGGCCGAGGTGGTTGAGTGGTATAAAGAGATGGCCCAATTGGGACATGGGCTAGAGTTGCTACAAATCAAATCCACAGTTGCTCAAATATGTCAAGGGAGGCCAAACCCACTCAAAGATGGGTTTCCTAGTAAATCATAGTGGTTTGGGTTAAAAAAAGGCATCCAGACCTTGTATTGCATACTGCTGAGGGCCTTAACAGAGGCAGAGCATTAAATCTGTGCCCTGCAGTTGTGTAGAAGTTCTATGACACACTTTCTAGTGCTTACAATAAACATTCTTATGGAGCAGACCATATATGGAACTGTGATAAAATAGGTTTACAGGCAAGGAGGAATTGTGGCATGCAGGTAATTTCCAAGAGAGGGAGCCGAAATGTGCCAAATTGTTTTCCTAAGAGTAGGGAGTGGATAACTATTTTATGCTGTGTCAATGCAATTGGTACTTCAATCCTAGGATTTTATCTATTCAAAGGTAAAAATCAACTGAAAAACTATATACAGAACTGTGAACCAGGTGCATGCATGGCTGCACATCCCCATGCATGGATGACTAAAGAACTTTTTTAAGTTGGCTTTTTCACTTTGTTGCATCAATACCAGGTGGCATCTTGCCTAATAACATACGCCTTTGATATTAGATGGCCATGGGAGCCACATGGCTGTACAAACAATTGAGGAAGAAAACAATTTAGGCATCAACCTATTGACATTGCCCACTCATACCACTCACAAACTGCAACCCCTTGATTTTAGTGTGTTTGGCCCTTTCAAGAACTATTTCAGGTCAGAGCATGCTACATGGATGGCAAAGAATCTAGGGGTTGAGGTGAAAAGGTTTGAGCTAGAAAAGATTGCAAGTAAAGATTTTAAAAGGTCTCTGACACCATCAAATATCAAGGATGACTTTAGGAGGACATGAATCTGGCCATTGAATTATGATGCTCTTATGCATGATACTAGTTGTAGCCAGGTGTTTCATGTGGATGGTCAGGAAGAAGGGAATGCCTAAACAGGTGTTGAAGTGCAAGAAGTAGATGACCAAGATCATGTGGTTGCAACTGGTAATATGATTTCCCTCTCTCAAAGACACTTATATGATGAAGATGATGAAACTGTATGTGAAACACAGTATAATCATGAACAAATTCGCAGTAACATGGAGATCGTTCCACCAACTCAAGAACATGAAACTCCTGCTGTTGATATTGTTAATGAAATTGTTGAACATGTAGTTGACAATGACCAATTGACATTGGCAAGCCAAGTAACCACACCGTCATGGCTGGCAGAAGCAATGATTAATATGAATGCACATAGTGTCTCAACAACCAATGAACAAAGCATGAACATGCCCTCACAACTAGCAAAATTGAACAGTGAAATTGTTCATTTTTTTGTGGACAACAGATCAATGGAAGAAGATGAAGCACGTAATGAGGCATCAAATGAAGATAATGATATAGTTCAATCAGTTGTCTCAGATACTGAAAGGGAAGTACCAAGAAATGACATGCAGGTGGGAAGGGGGGGGAAGATACTTGGTCAGTTCCTAAAGCTACCAACAGAGAGAGTATCAATGAAAAAAAAGCAAGGTACACCGGGTAGTCTTTGTTTGGGCTGAAGCTCACAGTTACTCACTGTTAGAGTCGGTCTGTTCAGCCCTCCGTTAGAGATGAAAACCTCTTTGTTGCATTTCATATTAGGAGTCCCTCCAGTCATATACATTCCGTTAGGCGCATGGATTATCTGACGAGAGTGGCTTTCCTCATGTCCCTCGTGTCATTTACCTATTGTTTCATGTTTGTTCATTAAAAAGGCATATATAGTCTTCTTTTCATTAAAATTTGCAAAATCTTGTCTTTAGGGTTTCGTGGTCAATTAGGTCCAGGTTCCTTTAGGGTTTCGTCAATAAATGTGTCAAAGTGTCCAATAATCACCAGTAGGCATGAGAAGGTTTCCTTATCAAATAATTTCATCACCAAGTGTTCGACATTGTGTTTTTCCTCAAAACTTTGTTTTGAGGAAAACACGGGATATTTAGCATTTATTGTACTAAAATCATGTAAATTTTGTTTTTCTCATTGTAAATTTCTTCATCTGTACCTTGGTTATTTCCTTAGCCTAAGAAGCTCCAACACCTGCAAAACACAAGCAAAGTTCAGCTCATCTAGTTCATCAACAAAGTCAAAATGGAAACAAAAATAGAGGTTGTATTAAAGGTGTAAGTGCCAAAGTTTTGAAAATATTATGAAAGTGGTTTTCATGAGCCAAAAATTTAATCTTCCTTGTTTATACGCCATTTCTTCATTTCAAAGAGTTCATTTGCAAAAGAGGAAGCAAGGCAAGTGATTTTGGTAAGCAAGTGAGGTTATTGGTTGAAGATCGCTCCAATTCAACAGCGCGGCACATTGGGTAGGTGGCGTGGTGCACCCACCAGGCGTGGCGTATTGGGCCGCATTTCGCAGTGTAAAACAACAGTGGTGCGACGCACTAGGGAGGCGCGGCGCATTGGGCTGGCCATGGGACGCATACAAATAGAGGGTTCAAAAATTGCTAAAACATGCCCAAATCGCTCAAATCGCCCAAAAATGCACAAATTTGTCAGGTAGAGCCTCCATTATCATTTTCTATCCAAGTTGGGTGCTAACTTCATGTTGCTTGTTTCATGGTGATTGTTTAAAGAAGTTGAACCCTATCATTTCAAGTTCCTCCAACAAAAATTGTTGCCTAGGGTTTTGATGACTATTTGCCACCAAGTTTATTCCCTTATCCCATTTTTCCATTGATTCCCTTATTCCCTAAGTTCCCCTACCTCCTAAATCCACTAATCCCCTATCCCAAGTTCCGATTTTTCCCAAATCCTAACCATAAATCCCCAAACCCTAATTTCCTCTCCCACAGAGCTAGGGTTGGCTATGGGATCAACGATATTTGAGTAGAGGAGGTGTAAGGGATATTAGAAGGTATGAGGTCATTTCATATCATTGAACATCAGATCTCCATCATTTGTTGAGAGGTCATTCTAAGGAACAAGCCATTCATCGCACACAAAGGATGGTTTTTCTTCAAATTGTGTTTCTGAGCTAGAAAGGATGAATTTGGAAAACGTGAGAGAGGTTTTTGTCCTTCAATGACCCAAGAAGAAAAGCCTCTTTCATTTTTTACACATATCTCATGGTTTTAGAGAAATGTCAAAAATACAGTTGCCTCGGGAGAATTGATGCACTTCTAAAGTGACCTTGGGAAAATCAAGTTGTCTCCTAGCTTGGTTGGCCAAATGACTTGCTTGATTAGTCAAATGATAAGTAGACTCAAAGACATTTCCAATGAGCTATCCCAAGCCCAATTTGGACACAGGGAAGGTCCTCAAAAATGTTCTGCAAAAAGGCGCTACACACAGAAATTTTTAACACAAGGTTTTTCTCCCTATGCGCCGCGCCACGTGGCACACGCTTTTGCTAGGGAGATCCAAATCACAAAACGTTTACATTTATGGATTTGGAATAAAAAATCATGACTTTTGGTGCATGGCCAAGAAGTTTGGGCAGGTTTTGAGTCCCCAAGAGCTAAAAAACACTCAAACAATGACCTCACTGCCCCTATTTTGACACACAGGAAGCAGTCCTGGGAAATTGAAGTTTTGGAGGGGCAAATGGACACCAAATTGACAAATTCCACTTGGTTTTGAAAGTAGACAGGCAGGGCTTTCCAACATGCTATTTTGGGCTCAATTTGGACTTCGGAAAGTGCATGAAACTTAGCCTCAAAGTGGCGCGATGCACAAAGGATTTGGCGCAGCACATAGAGGATTTTGGCCCAATTTATCACCTTCTAGCTAAAAAATTCGGCCAGTTTGACTAGTTTTGCTTCCAGGTGTAATTTTTGACCCATATTGATGTAACTTGATGATTATGATGTAATTTTGGCCCATATTTACTTTTTCTAGAGGATTCATTCACTAAAAAATGAAAATTTAATGAATGAATCAGTTTCCTACCTTATAGAGGCAAGTTGTTTTGATTGCCTAGATTTCAGTGCTTTGTTTAGGATGAGTTGTAACAGCTCCTAAAATGATGAGCTCGATCCCTAGAGGCAAGGGAATAGTTTTGTCTTGTCTATATTATGTAATATCTAAGTCATTTTCATGGTTGGACACTTGGGATTGCTTGGCACATCATTGTACATTCTATCTCTGCATTTTTTGGCTAAGGAAAGACCAAGGTTTTGCAGCACTGTTTGGGATCCATGTGGCTTTATGTTTTGATGGTGTTCTTCTCTAAGTAATTATAATTTCATTAATGTTATGTGTATCATTTTCCTTTCTCTTCTTCTGAATTTGAACAAATGAGTGATTAAGGTAGAATCCATTGATTGTTATGCTCCGCCTTTGAATTTGTTTACATTTCCATGTTTTCATCTATTTAAGGAGAATTCTTGAGACTTTCTTGCTCTCCTTAGCTCCTCACCAGTCTAATCCATCCATTCACTCACTTTAAAGCATCAAAACAATTGCCTTCCTTGCCCCAATCAGAACTCTGTAGAAACTGTGCCTCCTCCTCGAGCCTGATTTGCCTTTCGCTGTTTCCAACACAAAACCCCCAAAAACTAAAATTTCAATCCCTGTACTTCATACCTAGCCTAAAATAAGTTGTTATTTCAGTCATCTCGAGCCCCATCGATTATCTTTTGCCGAGATCGACCCGGAGAGAGCCCTCTCCTGCCCTCGTAGGGCTAGCTACGAGGCTGAGCGTGGTTTGATGTGGACCTAGAATCTTGCCTTTCCAGCCTGAGGCAAATCTAGGCTCTAACACTCACCTCAAAGGACTATATAAACCTGTTAGTTGAGTCTAAAAAAAATAATCTGAAATCCAGGAATTAAAACAGAAAAAGAAGGATCTAGTCAAGGAGAAGGCAATAAGGATTTTTTGCAGTGCAACGTCGAGCAGATGAAAGGATTGAAAGAGATAAAGCAAGTCAATTTAAGGACCAACAAAAATAAATGAAAAGATAGGAGAAGGAATCAAGAAAGACACAACAAATGCTTGAAAAGGAACAAGGGATGATCAATATGGTTGACAATGATGCAAGCATAGCTCATGAAACCAGGATTATTTCAAACTCATTGGACCATATTGTAGATAATACACCATTATTCCAAGATCTCATAAACATTCAAGTGCCTCACTATCAAACTGAGGGTTTACCCACTTACCTTATTCCAACCAAAGGAGGTGTCAATTCTATGTATGCTCATTACACACCTCCACTTAATGCAGAGGTTAGTAGTGAAAATGTGAGGTATGGGTACTCAATTCCTCCATGGTTGGAAGCTGCAAATTGGACTCAATCTTATGGCAACAATCAAACATTTCCTAATCAACCCTTTTTAGGGAGGCCAACCTACCTCGCTCAAGAGGGTAACTCGGGGAGTTTTGGCACTCAAGATTCTCAAGGCCATAAAGAATAGTGGTGTCATATGTTTTTGGTTGTAACCACATTATGATGTGGATTTTGGATGGATTGTATCTTTTTCTTGTCACATAAACATTTTGGCTTACAACCTAGGTCGTTTTATTTCATACTATGTGCGACATTGTAACCAAAATCCATTTTAGAAGGAACATCTATAGCCTATTATGATGTAGAAATCTTACTTGAGAATGCAAATGGGATTTTCTGTTATGCATCTACACACCAAATGATTTACACAAGTGAAACAATGACAACATTTTTAGTTTACATTTCACGAGATTTTAGCAATACTTCATGATGAAACAACATATAATGCACATAATACCTATAATTAAAACATAATGCAAATGGGTAATAAAACTAATGCACCCAGCCAACCTCTAAGAAATCTATTGATTGATTAACTAAGTTAGAAATGCAGATTACTTTATGATAAAAGAGACACATGGATACAATAAAAAATACAAATCCTTTTTCCTAAAAAATCACTGATCACTGCTCACTTCATGTTCACCACAATGCATTGGTATCAAAGTAACATTGGAAGGCCATGCATAAACATATTGTTAGCCCTACAACAATGGTATATCATAGGAAAAATACTTCATTCGATCTGCACACTTGCTTCAAGACTCATAACCCAGACTTGTATCAATATCTTGCCAATAATCCTACGTATGAAGACAAACATAAATTGGCATTCATTTAATACAACAAAAAAAAAAAAAAATTAGACAAAGGTGTGAATTCTATCCTTAATGCACCAACCTCCAATTGATGTAGACTCTAGGTCATAAACTTAATAGCGGCATCAAAAACAGTCTCCAATCACAAACTCTAGGTCATCAACACTTTCCAATTATAGCAACATACATTCTCATACTAGCAAAATTCTTTCTCTTCTCAAACCTTGGTAGCATAAATAACTCAGATCAACATATCCATTCCACTAATAATCCCTAGCATCATCAATGTAGAAGCAATGCTACAATATGAGGCTCATGGCATCAATAAGTTCTCTACAATATGCAAAAATCTAGCAACATATTCTGGCAAATGTACTAATGAAACAACTGGGTCAATACCATTCTCTACTTGGAAAATGACAATTTAGTTATAGCATCAAACCTTGCAATAGTATACACTATATCATAGAGAGCTCATACAAACCCTACATAATTTGGCTTAACACTCCCATATATTCAATGTTCAAGTATCATCTGACAGTAAAGGTAGAGGATAAAATGAAGACCACACAGGTCAAATAAAATGAATTTCATGACAGTGAGAAACATAGAATTTCGCACAATCCAAAACAAAGTATTGTGAAGTAAAAACCATAAATAAAATTTCAAAATGAGTGCGCACCAGGATACACTTTGATTATATTTTCATGAGAGCATAAATATATTTACAAACCAAAGCAAAGGTTTGATCACTGCTCACTAAGTTAGAAATGCAGATGTAAGCAAATCAATATCAGAGTTCTACAAGTAATGCACCCAACCAACCTTTGAGAAATCTATCGATTGATTAACTAAGTTACAAATACAAATGGAAGCAAATGAATATTAGAGTTATACAACTAATGCACCCTGCCAACCTTTGAGAAATCTATTGATTGATTAACTAAGTTATAAATGCAAACTACTTTACGATAAAAGAGACACATGGCTACAATAAAAAATATTAATCCTTTCTCCTAAAAAATCACTTATCACTGCTCACTTCATGTTCACCAAAATACATTCGTATCAAAGTAACATTGGAAGGCCATGCATAAACATATTGTTAGTCGTACAACAATGGTATATCACAAGAACATTACTTCATTCGATCTGCACACTTGATTTAAGACTCATAACCTAGACTTGTATCAATATCTTGCCAATAATTCTACGTATGAAGACAAACATAAATTGGCATTCATTTAATACAACAAAAACAAATCAATTAGACAAAGGTGTGCATTCTGTCCTCAATGCACCAACCTCCAATTGATGTAGACTCTAGGTCATAAACTTAATAGCGGCATAAAAAGCACTCTCCAATCACAAACTCTAGGTCATCAACACTTTCCAATCATAGCAACATACATTCTCATACTAGCAAAATTCTTTCTCTTCTCAAACCTTGGTAGCATAAATAACTTAGATCAATATATCCATTCCACTAATAATCCCTAGCATCATCAATGTAGAAGCAATGCTACAATAAGAGGCTCATGGCATCAATAAGTTCTCTAAAATATGCAAAAATATAGCAACATATTTTGGCAAATGTATTAATGAAACAACCGGATCAATACCATTCTTTAATAAGAAAATAACAATTTAGTTATAGCATTAAACCTTGCAGTGGTATACACTCTATCATAGAGAGCTCATACAAACCCTACATAATTTGGCATCACACTCCCATATATTCAATGTTCAAGTATCATATGACAGTAAAGGAAGATGATAAAATGAAGACCACACAGGTCAAATAAAATGAATTTCATGACAGTGAGAAACATAGAATTACACACAATCCAAAACAAAGTATTGTGAAGTAAAAACCATAAATAAAATTTCAAACTGAGTGCGCACCAGGATTTACTTTGATTATATTTTCACGAGAGCATAAATATATTTACAAACCAAAACAAAGGTTTGATCACTGCTAACTAAGTTAGAAATGCAGATGGAAACAAATGAATATCAGAGTTCTACAAGTAATGCACCCAACCAACCTCTGAGAAATCTATTGATTGATTAACTAAGTTACAAATGCAGATGGAAGCAAATGAATATCAGAGTTCTATAAGTAATGCACCCAGCCAACCTCTGAGAAATCTATTGATTGATTAACTAAGTTACAAATGCAGATTACTTTATGGTAAAAGATGCACATGGCTGCAATAAAAAATATTAATCCTTTTTCCTAGAAAATCATTAATCACTGCTTACTTTATGTTCACCACAATACATTGATATCAAAGTAACATTGGAATGCCATGCATAAACATATTGTTATCCCTACAACAATGTTATATCACAGGAACATTACTTCATTCGCTCTGCACACTTGCTTCAAGACTCATAACCCAGACTTGTATCAAGATCTTGCCAATAATTCTACGTATGAAGACAAACATAAATTGGCATTCATTTACTACAACAAAAACAAAATCAATTAGACAAAGGTGTGCATTCTGTCCTCAATGCAACAACCTCCAATTGATGTAGACTCTAGGTCATAAACTTAATAGAGGCATCAAAAACACTCTCCAATCACAAATTCTAGGTTTAAAAAAATGGAATTCATACCTAATTAGATGTAAACGTCACGTGTATATACTATAAGCTAGTAGGCAATAGGAGGAGTGATATTGAAAGCAGGATTGTAGAAACATTGCTTAGTAAAATCAGTAAGCGAGATAACAATACCAGGATTTCACATTTGCAAGCACAAAGACAATTATAAACACATTGCATGGATGAGATAATTACCTAATAGGAAATAACTCACTTAGAAAAGTACCAAAAATAAAATAATTATCCATGCAACAATTTAATAAAACCCCATAAACCCCTATCGATACCATTAGAAACTGCATACTTCACAAAATACAACAAATGATCAAAGTTAAAGATATAGGAACTTAAATTTTAGGAAGGAAACACAAAACTTAGCATGTCCAGAGCAATAACCATCTAAGATAAAATCATGGAGAAATCAAGTAGAAACATTGCATTTTACAAACTAATAGCTGTCTAGGCTAAAGTTTAAAATAGAATGCACTATTTAGAAAAAATTCTCCACTGGAATTTTTACGTACAGGATTAGAATTCGAATAAGAACAACTATAGAGACAAAGTTTTACAGAAACGATGCAGTCTTAGGGAAACATTTTTGCACAAAAAATTTAGAAGAAAAAATTCAAGTAGAAATGTTGCACATCCAAAAATAACACAAATGGAGAATAAACTTGAACAAAAACTACTTGGCTTTAGGCAAAACAACTATCGCTATGAAATATTAAGGTAGGAAGACCAGTAGAAACGTTGTTTTTTACATAATAGCAGCTAGAAAAGCTAAAATTTAAGAAAACCGGGGTAGCTTGATGCAAAACATCTCTCTGCTAGAAAGTTTAAACAGAGAAATCAAGTAACAAGGTTGAATTTCACAAAATAACAGTTAAAAAGTATAAAATTTTAAAGAATGAGAACATATAAGCCAAGAAATGAAGTAGAAAAGTTGTTTTTCATAAAATAGCAGCCACAAGAAAGAAACAACAATGTTCACTGAATATATTTGTCTGCAAGAGATCCTAAGATGAAAAAATATAATAGAAACGTTGCATTACCCTGATGCTTGCTTTATTGACTGTAAAAATCAACAAAAGTAGCATATTTTCACAACAAATCATTTTTCCACGCTCCATTTTAAGTATAAACCACAAATTTACGAAGCGGGAAAGCCAATGCACACAAAACCATAATGAAAATAAAAAAGTAAGCAATACTGTGAAGAACTCTGAAAGTTAATGAAACACCTAAAGACACACAAAACCCTAAACCTACAAAACCTACAAAACCCTTTGAAATGCAATGGGAGACTAACCGAACTTAAAGCGATTGAAACTCCAAGAGAAAAAATAACAAAAAATCCAATAGGAAGGTGAGGTGTTGAAAAACACAGTGGCAATGGCTATTAGGATTTTTGCTACCGGATAGACGTAGAAGCCATGTCCATGCATCTTCCATGTCCAAACCTTCTCCATAGCTCGCCAGAACTTCTCCAGAGCTCACTAGATCTGCAACCAAGTTGGAAAACATGAAAAAAGTAGCAAATTATCTAATGGCACAAATATTCAAAGGCAATTTGAAACGAAAACTGTAAAACCCTATAAATATACATGTAAATATACCTTCAACCTCAAACTGGCTAGAAATTGGTACTGGCTCCTTCCCAAACAACAGGCCGCGCGAATGAAACAACCACCAAGGTATCTGTAAACCCTAAACCTTCAAAACCTGCAAAAACCTTTGAAATGCAACGAGAGACTGACCGAACTTAAAGCAAATGAAACTCCAAGAGCAAAAATAAGAAAAATTCCAACAGGAAGGGGAGGTGTTGAAAAACACAGTGGCAATGTCTATTAGGATTTTTGCTACCAGATAGACATAGAAGCCATGTCCAAGCATCTTCCAAGTCCAAACCTTCTCTAGAGCTTGCCAAACCTTCTCTAGAGCTCGCCAAACCTGCAACCAAGTTGGAAAACATGAAAAAAGTAGCAAATTATCCAATGGCATAAATATTCAAAGACAATTTGAAACAAAAACCGTAAAAACCTGTAAATTTACATGTAAATTTACCTTCGACCTCGAACTGGCTAGAAATTAGTACTAGCTCCTTCCCAAACAATAGGCAGCGCGAATGAAACTCCCACCAAGGTATCTGTAAACCCTCAACAGTCTAGAACGAACAACACGAGCAAGTGGAATGAAACAAGAACAACAGAAACCATGTTCCCTTAATGAGCGTGTACAAGCAAACTAGCTGGGTTAATAGGTCAACAATGGCGGACAAGGCGCACAAGTAATAACGTCGTCCCATGCCATCGACGACGGAGCGCTTCGCCCACACACCGGACCCGAATAGAACTACATGGAGCAGAATAGACATCACAACAAACAGGCGGAAGCAAACGAACAAAAAAGTTAAACGAGGGTTTTTGAAGGCCAACACACACTACAACGCGTGGCAAGATACATCGGGCAGGTGTCGTATAAACAATAGTGGCATCCACATGCCCATAGCTGAAGTGGAGGGGAGGGACGCCAGGGTGCACAGGTAATGGCGTCCCTCCCCTAGACATTTTGCTAAGAAAACTAAATTTAAAGGTTGAAAATTTTTAAAAATAATTTTTTTAAAATTTATATTGTTTTATAATTATATATAATTGTTAAATATTATCACGATAGAACAATATTTTTTCAAGTAATATAAATTTTTCTTCTCCTTTATACATCACTAGTATTTCAATTTAATAATAATAAGTATATTTTGATGATGAAATGAGACAAGGTAAACCTCTTAGATTCCTATTACATTCCCAAAATAATTAAATATTGAAAAATAAGTATTTTTGTTTATGTGGGGCGTTTATATATATATATATAAAATTTTCATTTAAAAAAACAAAAACCAAATATTATAATTATTTAAAAAATTATAATAACTTAAAATTTATCATTATTATTCTGATCTTGAAGAGGAATATTACACCCATAAAAATCGATAAAATTTGTATGTATCTCAAATTTGATATAATTAAACAAAATTTTGTTCACAATGATCTTAGGAGGAAAGTGATATCATGAAAAATGTTTACAAATATTCCAATCTATTGAAAAAGTTGAAAGTTGATACCAATAATTTATAATATTGTGCAAAATTTAAAAATTAAATAGTTGAAAGAAACTTTTTTAATATCTATATAAAAACAAGAGTTCCACCACCTTCAATATATATATATATATATTTAAAATAAAACAATTCACCAAAGTGCCTACATTTTATTTTCTTAATTAAAATGGAATGTCATTTTTTTCTGTAATACTATTGAAAACCAAAGAGATTACATAGATCCTGTATTACTTTTTATTTCTTAATTAAGATGGAATGTCATAGATCTTATCCCTTATAGAACCTTTGTCCAACCAATATATCTACCCCTTTACCACAACAACCATTAGAATATTCTTAATAATACTTTTGTTAATTAAAATGGAATGTCATAGATCTTACCCCTTATAACACCTTTGTCCAATCAATATATCTACCCCTTTACCACAGCAACTATTAGAATATTCTTAATAATACTTTAGGTGTAATTTTGATAATTTTGGATTTTAAATCTTATTCATACTTTAACGTATGCTTTCTTTAATTCTTTGTGTATATATTAAATTCAAGTTGTATGGTTTTATGGCAGACACCGTCTTAAAATCATTGGCGAGGATGACTAAAATAGTTTATGAGCTTAGCTTTGTCGGTATACAGGGTGGGATATTTATTATAAAAATTTGATTTTTGTTAGGGTTTTTGTTTTGTCGGTATAGTGCACTATTACTTTTGTTATGGACTTTGATTTTTTAAAACTATGTGGACCATGATGAAAAGTAGTGAAGCATAAAGTTATGCCGTGTCTCATGGATTATTTTACTTATTATAAAAATATATATAATATTAATTTAGTTTAATGGTAGATTTTTGAGAAATTTTGTGAAAGGTTTTTTGGTTTTGTTGGGTAAATTTAGGGTTTTTTTTGCGTAGTTGTTTATACTTGGTTGTACAAGAGGGGTTTTTTTCCTCTTTTACTCAGATTGTTTCAATAGTTTATAGTGAATCTGGATTTTTGGGTGTTCTTCATAAATCTCCTCATGTTCAACATCTTTTTCATAAAGTAGCTGAATAAAGTGGGGTTTTTGGTTTCACAACAAGCCCTCTGCTAGGTGCATCATGGCAAGTTAGAAATCTAGGGTGTTGCCTACCAAAACAAATGCGAGATCCAAAATATAAGGTTAAATCTAGCCAGATTGGAGAATATAACAAATATATGGAGGATCATGCTTTGACCTGTAAATTTATTAGATTATTATCATCTGAAAAGGCTTTGATTAGGTAGATTTGAAGTAAATGGAACCCCAGAGGTCAAATAGAATTCGAGATAGGGGCCAAGAAATTATTTACAGTCGTTTTCTCCATCTTAGAAGACAGATCAGAGGTTTTTGAAGGAGGGCCATATATTTTCAACAATGTAGACCTCTTCATGCGATTCTGGAAAAAACAATATAAGGAGGATTTCCTTGCATCTCTAGTGTAGGTCTGTCTTTATTCTCTCTCTCTCTAAGGAATATTGGGAGGAGTCCAATGAATATTAGGAGGAGAAAACCCTTGAAAACATCGACAATGTCATCTGCATCTTTGTCAAAGTATCAGAAGCTACCAAGAGAGGGAGGTACATTTCATATGCATTAATTTGTGTTTACATGAATATCTCCCAGCCTCTTCCAACTTCCATAGATATTTACTATCAGGATAGTATTTGGAAGAAGTCTCTAGATTATGAACAAGTCTCATTTCGATGCAAACAATGTTATGCATATGGGCATCTTATTATGGATTGCTTGATTAATACCAAGGAATCGTTTGAAGAAAACCTATTATGGATTATGGTTATCATAGTCATTTTTTGATTGTTTGTTCTTGGTAGGTAGCTTGTTAGTTTCAAGTATCTCCTGGATTTTAGTCCTCTTTTAGAAATTCAAGCTATATGTAACTTTTTCTGATTAATGAAAGGGTCCATTTACCCCACATACACACACAAAAAAATTGTAGATGTTTTTGGAGAATTTTTATAATATTCATCTTTCAAAATGGTTAATGTTTGGAATCCTCAACTTGATTTATTTTTAGGAACAATACTTTGGTGCTCAATATAAATTCAATTGAGGATTCAAAATGTCTACCATTTTGCAAGATTAACACTATTAAAAAAAATTAAAAAAACGTACAATCAAATAATGCATCCTTCAAAAATGTTAAATTTATCATTTATTTAATTATTATTTTTGTCAAGTTGTCGGTGTTCCTCCAAGATTGACTTGTGGCTTAAGAAATCACGACCTAGTGGCATCTTAGCTGTCAAAGTCACCCAGGGATCGCACCCAACCTAGGCCACACCAACCCTAAGCTGATTGGATTTTAGCGTGTCTCCTCCCCCTTGCACAGGTGTAACAACCTCTGTGAGATCGCACCTGGCCTAGGCCACACCAACCCTAAGCTATCTGGATTTTAGTGTGTCTCCTCCCCTAGCACAGGTGTAACAACCTCTGTGAGTTTTGATCCTGGGTTGCCTTACTAACTAGGCCCATCCTCAACCGATTGTGCTAGTGGGACTTGACATCATCTATTTAATTTATATAAATTATATAAATATATATAATATAGATAAATTATGTGAATAATTAAAAAATATAGTGAAATAAAAAGATAAGGTTTTAGCGTTCCAGTTACTTCAGTATAATTTCAGAGAAATTGCTTGACACATAATTATTAATAAACTTATCGGCGTCTACGACTATATTCCTCTCAGTAATCTCGGGGATTTGAACTCTTAATTTTCATAAATTTCACATTACTTTTATCACCAATTAAATTTCCCTTAAAACTTTTAACAATATTTTTTCTTCTAACCAAAAAAAACTTTAAATCTTATGCTTTACACATTAGTTCATTTTATTTTCTTATTAAATATTAATAATGGGAATAAATATAGTTACAAACTATTATGAAAATAAATCTATTAAAATTATTATTTAAAATCAAAATTAATATGTTAAAATTGTTTGCACCAGAGAGGAGAAAACTTGAAAAGTTATCACATTTAGATTTACCATGAAATGGTTTTTTCTTGGTATAAGATATATTTAAAGTATTTGGTTTGCTGTGATAGTGTTTGAGTTTTTGAAATATTATTTAGAATTTTATATTAGATGATTTTATGATTTTTTTAAATTAATTTGGTATTTATATTAGATTAATTTGAGATTAAAATAATATTGTGATCTGAATTTTTTTATCATTATTTTGTTATAGTTTATTTTTAATTTAGATTAAATTTTTTCTTCAATATTTTTATAAAACATTGACATTTATATATTAATCCTTAAAATATTTTAGAATTTTTCATCTTACAACTTAATTATTTATTTAAATATTAACCAAAATTTCAATAAACAAAAAAATTAAAGTATAGTAATATTTTAAACCAATTTTATGAAATAAAATTAGAAAAAAATATTGAGCAATTGAACAATGTAATTTAGACCTGGTCTTAGAGTCCAAATTAGCTGTTATGTAGTCGTTGGAGTCTCTGCACAGTCTATTTAACATACTAGGCCAGATATGATTCTTCAACTTGTCCTGACGATAAACCACACTAGTTGGTTTGGAAATGCGTCAACAAAAGTCTTTTTCATGTGATTTATGCCGAAACTCTTCTTATAAAAAATGTAATTTTCTAATACTTTACTTTAATTTAATTTAATTAATAAAGAAAAAGCTATACAATTTATTACCTTTTGATTCTCCATGAACAATGTGGGACCTCCTGCTTTGAGGTTGTTGGGAAAGGAAGCTCATCACCTTCCAATCTGTGAATAGATGATGGAATCTGTGAGTCAGCACTAATTACGGACAGGTGGCTGGAAATTCGAAGGTTTTTACTTATTGACGACGACCGACCAACTAGCTCCGGCCACTACGTCACCCTAACGTCATCACCAATGCGTCATTTAACGGTGACCTGTCTCTTTACGTAATTTCTACGTAGCCGCCTAGAAAATGAAGCTTCTATTTGATTTAGAAGTTTTAGTTTTAGTGATCTATTTTCATTTTTACTTAATCACATAAAATCTTAAATTATGTAAGACAATAATGAAATTTATGAAATGGGAAGGTAGTTAAGACATAAGGAATAATTTAAATGTATAACAAAAGTTTAAAATATTATATTTAAAATCTTTTAATAATTTATGACATATATATAGATTAAATAAGAAATTATAAATATGTAAAGAAAATATAATTGGTAATATTATTTTTAATGATAATTAATTTAGGACATATTTAAAAA
The DNA here is from genome assembly GCA_000404065.3 of Pinus taeda. Lineage (NCBI taxonomy): Eukaryota > Viridiplantae > Streptophyta > Pinopsida > Pinales > Pinaceae > Pinus > Pinus taeda. Next base: position 120,957 of record APFE031757441.1, read on the forward strand.
ATAAAACATATAACAAACTAAAAATATATTTCTCTTCCAAATGTATCCAAAAGTAGATGATATCATGAAATAGTGTAAGGGAATTATATTAATTTATGAAAAAATTGAAGTTGATAATAACTAGGTTATTATGTATGGAGTCGTTTATGGAGGCGGACAGGACAGTGAAAAGTTGTTGGAATTTAGATAAAATAAATTTCAAAGAACCTTGTAAATGCATGTTTGAATCATGTTTTTGATGGTAGAAATAAATTCAACACTATCAAAAACTTCTAAAACATTTAAAATTATGAAATTTAATAATTTTTAGTTGGATTTACAAGAATTCATTCATGTCAAATTTATTCAAAATATAACCAAAATTTCCATAACTTTCCAAACAAAAAACATTGTCAAATTTGTTCAAAATATAACGAAAATTTCCATAACTTTCTAAACAAAAAAGCATAATCATTTATACAAAAATTAGAATAAAATTTCAAAAAATAAATTAAAAGGAAACTTCTTTGATGACTATGTAAAAAGGAGCAGGTCAGAAGCAGGTCCGAGTTTGTCTCATCCACCGAAGGAATTATCAAAAGTAAAACAAATCACCAAGTTAAATGTCGATGTGTCCATTCCTTATTGAAATATGAAATTTCATGCCTTATCCTTTGCTACTAGGATAGCAACATAATCCATCATTAGATCTACTTCATATTATTTTATATGTCATAAAGTTGTTAGATTATTATATGTCTTAAAGATGTTAGATTATTATAGGATTAAGTAGTAAAATTTACTTTTCTATTTAAAAAAAATATGATGTTAGGCTTTGAATTCAATCTTAAACTTAGTTATCAAATTTTTAATTAAAATAATATTCAATTAAACATTAGTTTACCCTTTATAATTTTTAACTTCAATTATTATTATTATTGCATATATATCTTTAAAACTTTTCACAATGTGTTTTTTTTTTTAATGGAAATCTCTTTAAATCTAAAAGTGAACCTAACTCAGAGTGTATGGAGGGAGGTCACTTTAGAGTGGGAATATAAATAACTTAACAAAACAAAATGTTACAAATTCATATCATTTGATTCCTAAAAACAACTTTTTCTAGGCTAGTAATGGCATGCTATTTCTACTTGCATAGAGATTGATGGTGATGGTATATTTTGATTGATAGAACAAAATTTTCTCTCCGTAATAATGGTGTGTTAATTTTTCTATTTAATAAAGATTGATGATTAATATTTTTTAATTTTTAAAAAATATTATTGATATGTTTTTTTTAGGGTTTGAAATTTATATTTATAATATCTATATCATCTATATATAATAAAAAGATATATATAAAGAGTAAGAATACGATGTTTACAAAAATATTTAATAAAATATAAATATATTAAAATTTAGTTAATTGTTTTTTATGTTATAAATTTAATTTTACATTTTGATTTTAATTATTATATTAAGAGTAGATTCATTTTATTTGGAATTTATCTAAGAGTCTAGAGTATCAAATTTTTTTAAAGAATGCAATTTTTTTTGTATAAAAAAATTGAAAAAAGTTGCACCTCTAGAGATTTCTCTCAATCCAAAATTAAAATGAATCTAAGATGGTTTAATTGTTAATAATTGATAATTCTAATTATTAATTTTATTTTATTTTTATTTTTGATTTTGAATTTGACCACTTCAAAATGTTTACATAACATATCCTTACAATGTCTCTTCCATATTAGGTTGAAGAGCGCCACAATCAACATGTTTTTATTGTATAATGTATATGGAAAACTAATTTGGTGATTAACATAAAAATAAATATCATAGTTGTATTTTTTAATAGTTTTTCTATCTAGATAAGATTAATCTTTCTTTAATTAAAAAATATTATAAATTAATATAGTTAATTTGCAATATTTAAATTAAAAAAAATAATCAAAACATAATGATGATGATGATGATTACCATCCATTAAGACCAATATGGTCTATTAGACCTTTAAAAAGTAAGAGATTAATTGAGACTCTTTAATATTATATTTCTATGATCAAAAAGAAGGGAGAGAAGCATTCCCATATCACTATAGTTTTGTTGCCTTAACAAGTCAAGAAGGTTGGTGGTGTGGCAAAGGTTTTGAAAATGAGAACATATGTGAATAAGAGTCAAACAATCCAAGAGACAATGTTTTTCATCTTCAATCCTCTTAGTCTTGCAAAGGTGACAGATTCTTTCGTTCCAAGGTGTTTTGGGAATTAACCAACGTTCGGTTTCACTTTGAAGCTCATGAGAGTTAGTTCTTATCTCTGCAATGTTCATTTTATTCTTAGCACTAGTCATGACAGAAATATAATTCTGGTTAGCAAGATTCAGGTTGATCACCTCCTTTTAATACCTTAGCTTCATTTTCCTTCTAACTCCTTGTCGTCCCACAACTTATCCTTAAATTTGGTAATAATAGTATTTTTAATATTATCCTTGTCCTCCAAGATGATCTCCTCATTTTTCCTCTAATGGTCGAGCCAAGACTAGGTATCCCCAACCTCGCTTCAGCCAGAGGTGGGGGTTTTGGCTAGAGTTAGAAGCAATTTTGGGGAACCTCCTGGCTTCCATGTTGTAAAGCTTCTTCTTATACATCAGATACCTAAACATAGTCATGATTTCAATTGGGGAACTGATAGCTTCAATCAAGAGTATAGGGTATGGAATATTTCCTTTAGTATTGAGGGTGTAGGTTATAAATTTCTTTTGGATCAACTCAATCTTCCTCCACGATACTCTAGATATACTACAACCTCAAACCTCACATCCATAAAATATAACAGGGGTGGCGAGAGCCTCAGAGAGGAAGTTTATTTACTCCATACCCAAAGATCTATCGACTTACAATTGTTTTCAATATCATAATAAATATTCCAGCCTCTTATTATCCTTTTCTCAGTGATATAGTTCCAATTGAGTTAATTATGAATGTCAATGCCTAAATATTTGTATGAAGAAAACTTTTCCAAGTGATTGTTATCATAAATGAAATTATCATAGTTGATCCTTTTGGATTTAATTATCACGATTTTAGTCTTGTCGGTATTAACAATCATACCCATCTTGGAATGTAATCATGGATGATTCTAATCTTCTTATTGATATCATCATGACTATTGGCAAGAACAATGATAACATCAACATAAAGGAGGAGAGTAATGACCATACCAATGAGCTTAGGGCCACCGCATCCTACAGCTTCCGAACACTCTTCTATCTTATCAAAAGTAAATGTCAAAAATAGTAGGGGATAGGGAACACCGTTGCTTAAATTCGATATTGCATTTAATTTCTTCAAACCTACCCTCAATCGTCTTAAGCTTGGCAATAACATTATTGTATAGCATAGTCACAATAACCCTCAAC